>LSSL01002270.1:0-45775 GCA_001953115.1 Smittium mucronatum
TATTCATATTCATATTCATATCAATTATATTATTTAAAAAGTTAAAAAATAAAACGATATAAAATATGTTGCAAAAAGGGTTGTAGTGAAAATTTTAAAACTTATAAACTTGTTAAAATTAAACAATATATTTAAATGAGAAGAAAGATAAAAAAATAAAAATATATATAGGGTGAAAAAATATACGAAACAAAAATATGTTGGTTGTAAACAATAAAATGTACGTAAATATGTTATAAAAAAAAATTATAGAATCAAAGCAATGATAAATAGAAAATATATGCATACATAAAAAAATATATAAAAAGTACTTTGATTATTTTCATACAGACAGGCAGACAGATAGACATATACAGACGGACACAAATACACATTACATATTCATAAACTCACACACACATACTGACATGCACATAGACATACAGTTAAATAGTCACGCAAATATATACATAGATTCACTCATATACACACAAAGACAAATATAAGGACTTAAAAACACTCGAATTTTCACTTATATATTCACAAATACACAAAAATAAGCATATAATAGCCATGTAGACAGTCAGAATCACATAGACATAAACATACACATTCACTCAGCCGTACACATACAAATTCACACACAGATATATATATGGATAAACATACACCTCCACATTTATTTTTTTTGCAATAACTGACAACTAGACAGTCAGAAATAGTATCTTACAACAAGCGTAACAACGGTTTAATAAAAATATTGACATGCTAAAAAGCAGAAATATTGACTTATATACATCTATACCGGTATATATACCAAAATCTATTAGAATTTAGCTCCATAAATCCATTACATAAACTTTTTTAGATAGTCAATAAATTAATCGAATAATAAATTAAATTCACAAACAGAAAGATAGTTTTGACGAATCATAATTTATTGTTTTTATTTATTATTAGCCAAATTTTGTTTTTCTTTATTAAGTTTATTTTTCTTAGTCTCATGCTATTATTGCCCGTAATTATAAATATATTTGGACTAAGATATATATTTTAAAATATTTAAGATCTTATGTATCTTTATAATTACTTATTCTTGCAATTTTTATTGTACTACTTTCAAAAAAATTCATTGGTTTATATTTCATAAAATTTAAAAAAAATTTACCAAAAGAAGAAAAAGGCATTTTTATATCAAAATTAGGGGATTCATCATAACATATATTTGATTTAGCTAACATTTGAAAATTTTCATTATTTTTATCGAATAATCTTTTCTTTCTAATCGCTATTTTTTCCTTAAAGAGATTTGATTCCTGTTTATTTTTCTGGATATGAAAATCTAATTCGATAAATATTAATAAATTTTATGCGTTTAAAATATATATCAATGATGGGCCTAGAGTTATAATTTCCCTTACACCTTGCTGGAAATTATTGTTTGGGGGGAATATTTACTGGTCAATAGTATCCAGTTAGAAGGGCTTGCTTGGAATAAAAGAAAGATAATTGTACCTAGTTTTTTTTATGGAGTTTTATTTAAGTAATGACCTATGTTTAGTTGAATACGTGTAATGTTTATAATACCAAAAAATAAACGTCTTTCTTAAGAAGCTAATATGCCTTCATTTTTTAGTAAATAGACTGTGAATCCAAATCGAGCTAATAGCGTGAAAAAAACCTCGAATGAGGAAAAAACACTATTAACTCGTGATAGTGTTATATAAATAATATTAAATAGTATAAGTGAGTAGTTTTAAATAAATAGTCACATGGTTGAGTATTAAGAGGGGAGGCGTAATTAACTAGTTTACCCCACTCGACAGACCTAATGTCATTATAACCAATTAGATGATTAATAAACTTATATATGTGAAATCTGAAATTAAACATCAATAAAAATGCAAATTGTCAGAATGGGAATATTTTATTACCCCAATCAGTTAATGTTTACAATTCAATGAACAATTAGTTATAATTAATAAATGTAGCTATGTTTTTTGGCCAATATGCAAAATGGTAAGTATGAATAATAAGTAGTCGAAAGTGTTATTTTACTAATTGGAATTTAGTCTATTGTCCTGACACGGGTATAATGTGAATTATTGTTAGTTTATATTTATTTTATTTTTTAAATAGTAAATTTTATGAAAATAATCAAATTTTCTTGCATATAACTATGATGTTAAATTTCTTTATTTTATTTTTTTTGAAAAAAAGGGGGGGATTTAAAATTACAAAAAAAAAAAGACAAAAGTCTATCATTTTACTAAAAAATTTCTATTTTTTGATTTAAAAAATTGGGAAATACGCCATAAATACCATAAATTGCTATTATTGACATAAAATTTGTATTTAAAACATTACATTATCAGTAAGAATATTCAATGAATACATATATTCTTAAGATATATATTTTATATATTTTACTTGAAAATCTTGAGTAGCAAATCAAAACTTATTTGAGTTTAGAATTCTATCTGCTGGTCAAATTTTTTTTGGAAAGAATGGTTGACCATATTTCCTAAATTCAAAAAAATACCCAATAAACTTTTCTTAAATATTATTTCTTGATCTATAATTAATTTAATTGAAAATTATTTGATATTATGATTAATATATATATTAGATATTTAACTATTTTAATTAATTCTCTTTTTAAAATAAATTTAATTTTCAAATTCGGTATTTCATAGCTTTATCGATTTAAATTTCGTCAAAATCTGATATTTGGATTTTTTTCCTTCTCATCATGCGGATTTATCATAAATACAGCAATAAGATTAAGATTTATGTTGGTTATAGAGTAAGATTTTTTTTTTTTTTGGATGGGTAAGATGATTTAACGCCCAATGTGTCACCCAGAACCTCAATATACTTTTGATTATATTGAATTTTTTTTACATCACGAAATTTCATTGTAGGATAACGTCATTATAATCTTGGGGTTAGTTTCTTTAAGCTATTATTCTATCCCACTACTAGAACAGGATATCCCAAGTTCACTATTTTGTAGCTTATTACAGTGTTTACATTGTAGAACCTTTGAAAAATCACAAGAAAGGTTTCCCATATTATCAGGGGCTTGATTTATTCCTGGTTCAAACCATACGCTATCGTATAGGGGTTTCTAGGTATGCAGTAACAAGATTTTTCTTTGCGTAATTGCAGATATTTGTTAAAATTTAATTCATGGTGTTTACTTTCTCCCGATTAGTTTTTTTTATCTATTTATTAACTTTTAATAACCGAAACCTATTTCCTTTTATCTTAAATAAATGATATTTCACTAAGATTTTCTACAAAAGTTAATACATATTCTTACTTTTTTAAAATAGATGCATTTTTTAAATCTGCGATACCATTATTCGTTATAGTTAAAAAAGTATGCTATAATTTAGTTGAAGTATAAATATCCTAAATTTTTATCAATGCCTTACAAACTAGTATATATTTTTTTGAGGAAAAAATAATGAAAAACAGAGTACCCTTGAAAATTATTTCTTATGGAAATAGCCCATTTTTTTAGAAGCGTCCGCATCAAGCTTCAAGTGCTTTGAAACGAAGCTCAAGTTTTTCGTTTTGTCGTATAAATTTTTTCAGCAAATATTAAGGAAAAATAAAAAGCCAATTTTTCTAATAGGAGTATTTAAAAGATTTAATGAAAAAATAAAAGCGATATTATTAAAAATAAAGCTTTAATTATCGTATTTTATAATCCAATTATGTTAATATTCATTATACAAAAATTTCCATCCAGACTTATAAAAAAAAAGAAACTCTCACAGACCTTTTTATAATAATAAAATACAGTGTCATTCTGCAAAGAAAAATATATCAGCATAACTATAAAACCAAATCAAACCATTAATACAAGAAAAAAAAATACATACTTTTAGTAATCATAAAAATACTTAGGTTCAGAAAATACTCTAAATTATATAATTTAGATTGAGTGTAAGATTTCAAACTGATTGGGCAATATTTCGAATAAACTTACATTTGCACATTTAAAAAACAAATAAGTTAATACAAATTTTCTATAAATGATGACAATCCTTAAAGAAACAAAAAAGTCTCATTTCAAAAATCGGAGACTAAGGCCAAATTATATAGATAATGAAGGTATTGTAAAACAGTTTAAAGATATATGAATGACGAAAATTAGATTAATAAAAATTACTACAAAAAAAAAAGATTATTTAAAAAGGACGCGAGAAATGATGCTTAACTAGATCCACCAACAAAAGTTATCCTAGATCTTGCTGCATTGACTTGGATCAAACCTAAGGAATCGTAATGACTCAGACACTCTTGTAAATCAGAGTCAGAAAACCCTAAATTGAAAACTTTTTGTTGGATATTAGCATAATTCAATGTTCCAGATTGGTTTGACGCAATTCCAACACCTGATCGCAACATATCTGTCATGATTCCGAATATGGCTGATATGGGGTCTTGGCGATTCGACATATAGGAGCTTGGTCCTTTTCCGGTAGAGTTCTTGATACTAGCTTGGAGTTGTAGATCAAGGGTTACCTGAGCGACATACATTAATCTAGATGCTTCATCAACGTCTTCTTTGTTCACCAAATCGCTAAATCTGATTCTGGCATTGGCTTGAGCTAAACGGATAATCCCAAGAATAGTTCTAGGAGTAATACTCCCAACCACTGATGAACCAAGAATTGCAGAGTGATTATAATCTGCATTAGAATAAGTACCCTTTCCATGAAGGCTTCGGGATCGGTTCTTGTCAGAATATTGCTTATACTCCTGACGACGAAGAACATAAGAAGAGACTATATATTCAGAAACCTCCTTGGTAAGTAAAGGATTGTATTGGCGGCATTTTGCGATATAATGGCGCAAGAAATCCATAGAACTAAATTCAGCTGAAGTATTACTAATTGCGGCATTATCGAATATGTTTTCATTACCATCTTCATTAGATGACGGGTGGAAACCATTCATATGTACAAAGGCAATATGTCTAGCTAATCTTAAATCTTCATCATGATCGGGAGTATCGAGCAACAAAAATATTATATCGAAACGTGACATGAGGGCAGCTGGAAGATTAATATTCTCTTCAGGAGTCAAGCGGGGATTGTACCTAGATCTTGAAGGGTTAGCTGCAGCCAAAACAGCGGTTCTTGAGTTAAGAGTAGTTGTAATTCCGGCTTTGGCAACTGAAATGGTTTGTTGTTCCATAGCTTCATAAATAGCGGTTCGGTCGTTTTCATCCATTTTGTCAAACTCATCAATGCAACAGATTCCATTATCAGCAAGAACTAAGGCCCCTCCTTCCAAAATCAGTTCCTTAGTCAACGAATCTCTAACAATACTTGCGGTCAAACCTACTCCTGAAGATCCTCGACCAGTTGTATAAACACCGCGAGGACTAACTTTAGAGACGTATTTCAATAGTTGGGATTTTGCAACACCGGGGTCTCCCATCAAGCAGACGTGAACGTCGCCACGTATACCCATGCCATCATGAGTGGTGTGAGAAGGAGCACCGACTAGTTGTAATATCAAAGCACGCTTAACATCATCATGTCCATAAATCTCAGGCGCGATTTTAGATGCCAGCGAACCAAGAGGGTCCCCAGACAATCTAATTTCAGACACTATGCTGTCAAAGTTAGTGTTATTGGAGGATGCTAGAGCAGAATAATTTTGCTTTTGGAGATCAATGCATTGAGCCTCAAGAAGAGTATCAGCTAGGAGACCAGCGCGATAAGCTCTCCATCCAGTATATGGGGAAGGTAAAAATATACCGGATATGTTAACGATATCACCAGGGTTGGAAATTCTGGTGAGGTCTTCATAGCAATGAACGGTCAAAGTACGAGGGATATCACCCATAGGAACTTGATCAGAAAGTTCTTGCAGTTTAACTTCTTGGAATTTCAAAAATTTACTTCCTCTAGTTTGTCTATGCAAACGACCTCGAGCTCTACGGAGTTTGCAAATAGGGGAGGGGCAGGAATCAAGAGGAAGAAACTGTTTAGATTTTATTTCTTGAAAAACTTCGCAACCACAAGTGTCGCAAAGATAAGCAGCAACGGACATAAAAGGCTTGACATCAGTTACTCTAGTAACTATTCCACGAACTTTTACAAGATGGCCAATTTTATCAGCACCTACTCCACGAACAGAAAAAGTGGGATCAGAAGATCTGGGTCTGAAAACTAGACTATATTTTCTAGTGAGTTGGGGAGGGAAGCTCTCAATATCCATATTTGGGGAAACAGAAAGATTGGGATCAAGTGAATTATTGTCCATGGTTCTTTTGTTTTGATCCGATTGATCTCTCAATTTTCTCTGTTCCAAAATAACATCAAGAACATCATCAACCTCGGCATCCAAATTGAATCTCAAGCTAGGTTCAGGAATCATAGTATCAATAGCTTTGGAGAAAAGCTCGATATATCTAGTAGTGTTATGTTCGATTCTGTAGCTTAGATGCGACGGCGACGTTTGTCTAGTAACATTTTTATTCATTTTGTTGAAAGTGTCGGAGACGTCTTGACGACGAGTATTTAAACCTAGACTCTCGAATTCAAGGTCTTGATCGTATTCTTCAGCAGAAAGTTCATATTGGAATATGTCATCTATAGAAACCTCTATAGTCGAAAGTTTTCTGTCAGCTACTTGTTGCTAGATAAAAAACATAAATAAAAAAGACTATTAGAAAAGAATGAAAATGGTTTTAAAAGAATGTAAGGAGAGATAAAATTACGGATAGGAGATACTTACCAATAAATTCAAATACTTGAAAGGCGAATTGATTCCATTTTTATCAAGAGAACTATCCAGGTTGTGGCCATCGATTTCCATCTCGGTATCGACATCTTTTTGAAGAGTGGGGGAAGTAGAATCTTTAAAGCCCCTCAAGAAGTTCTTGATCAAATCAATTTCCTCAGAGTAATTGACGAGGGAACGGATGGCAAAAGCGCCGCTCATTGCTGTGATTATCCTGGTTATTAAATAGGGGAACAGGTGGTGAAACTCGTGAGAAGAGTATTAGCAACACTAGAAAATGAGGACTGAAAAATGGCAGAAGAAACTAATGAAAGGTTAATGAAAATACTAAACTCTTTTTAAGAAAGTCAATCAACAACGACTAAATACTAAAGAGAATATTTATGTTTACTGTTTTGATTTTCAAAATGCAATAATACGAAAAAGCAGCCAATTGTATTTATAGAATTTAGGACAACAGTAAATAAAGTACATTGGCCAGCACTGTTTATGATTATGATTATTGGGTAATGATGTTTATAAAAAGCAGACTAAGTGTGAATATTGTTGAGTTACAAGTTGAGCTTTTAGAATGATCAAGTGATTGGGTGTTATTTAGGCGTGAGGAGAGATTTTTTAAAAATGATTACAGTAAATACATCGAAAAAAAAACAAGATAATTATCTTTGAGGAAAAAACGACCCGACAAAATGGATAAAACAGTATGTGTAGATTGAAGAGAAGATAAAAAGTGCAGTATATGAAATAAATGAAGGACGGGTGCTAGTTATTAAGCTATTTGGTGCTATTCCATGACCCCTTTTCAGAGGGTTGGCTATTCCTATTTTGTTTTTCTGGGATCAGTAGGAGTAGGCTTAGTCCAGCTGATAATAGCAGTATTATACCAGCTGATAAAAACAGAGCGGAAAAATTCCCACTTTCTATGGAGCCAGTGTGCAAACCAGATACTTGTGTCCCGGAAGCAGCGATTGTTTCAATGTCATCTAGCTGGTCAGGGAATATGCTGTTTTGGAAGTAGCTGATGTTTGCGACGTTGTAGCTGTAAGCAGTGGAAACGAACAATGAAGAGCACGTTATGAAGATTAGCCACCCAACACTGACACAATATCCCGAGTTGTGGTAAACTTTGCGGAGACTCGCTATGGTTGAAATGATGTTTAATCCAGCGAAGAATCCGTATATCGCGCTTAGACCTATCATTGTGCCTACATATGCCCCTAGAGATATAAAGACAAGACACATTACTCCACAAGCGATCAGGGAAACGATTAGAGAAAACGAACTAGCTTTAGATTTATTCAAAACCAGAGCCATTGTGTAGAAAAAAGGGCTGTTTTGCGGATTCAAGCGTGAGGATTCTTCATCGATTGTGTTTTTTGAGCTGTAAGTGTCAAAAAATTCGTTTCTACAAATAAAGGTCCCCACAATCAATCCAATCAGTGTTGATATTCCCAAACTATAAGATAAATAATTAGAATCCGTCTGACTGTGACCCTTGTACTGTGCGTATGCTAATAACACAAATAATTTTATATTGAAAAAGTTTAATATATATCTGATTTTTAAAAAAATGCAGATTAAGGTTTAGAAAATAATGATAAAAGATCTGGTTACAAAGGGGAAATAGTTTATGAATGTTTTAATATATACTTACCAGGAAAGTAATAGAACGGAATGGGAATGCCAATATTAGATATCAATAGAATAGTTAGCGTAACGATGCAGCCATTAAGGTTAACAGCTGTCTTTTTATATTTTCTTCCACCAAAAAATCGTGTACTCATAATCCTGTCTCTCAAAACTCCAAAAAAATTCATTTTCTGTTTTGGCTTAGTTTCATCAGGAGAGTTCAGTTTAGTATCCATATAGAGGAAAGATTTGTTGTTATAGGAGGGAGATTCGAATTTTGTCTGAATACTGTTTCTTGTCTCCAAGTGTTTGAGAGTATCTACATTGTCCTGGTACGTTTTTCCTTTCACTGTTTTGATGTTGAAAGACGGTATTTGGCTTTTTTTAGGTCTTTTTGATTTTAAAGCATCAATTTTTTCTTTATCCACATTCTCAGTTGAATCAAACAGAAACAGAACAGAAAATATAAACCCAATTACCATATATAAGAGCCCGGAAATAATGATAAATGTTCTAGTAGCACCTTTGGCCGAAAGAGAAATCAATAGCGGTTTTGAGACGAGATAGCTCGAGAAAAAAATGAAGGAAAAAATTGCGACAAGTACAGCCATGTGTGTATAGCTCTTTTGTTCTTTAAAATGGGGTTTAGCCGGCTTGGCCTTATCTACATTCTTGTTCTGGTAGGAACTGCGCTTTATCTGAAGAATGTTCTGCATATACAAAGAAACGTTGCTGGGCTGATATTCAGGATCGGAAATCCAGTCAGCACTGCTACTAGAATACCGTTGATTTATTTTTTCCACTGAAACTGAAGGCCCAATAAGAATGGTTGTGCAGGAGATTATTATAAACACTAACCCAACTGAAGCTAAAAATACACTTGCTCCTTCAAACCCATAGCTGCCTGTATTCTCGGACCTTGCCACTAGTAACCCAATTGAAGACAAAATTACACCTAATGCAGCGGACTCTCTGAACCCACAACTTCTGGAATAGTACCCAGAAATAGGCCCAAAAATACCAAAAGATGCTAAAGATAGACTCCTTAAAAGAACTCCTCTTTTCATGATTCTTCCAATATCCATCCCGCTGCTCAAAAATGACTTCACCACTGTACGAACAGTAACGTTATCTTCAGGCAGAGTTGTGTTTGATATTTGTTCACTAACCAGTCCAGATGTTAAAAGAGAGTTCAAGTTTCCCTTTGATGGCATAGAACCAAGGTAAAGAGTCAAATCCAGGAATACACAGGACACAAACATAATTAAAAGTGATATGATGATGGAAACGATTCGTTTGAGATAGTACTGGCGCATAAAGGATTTTACGCCTTCAAAAGACAAATTTTCAGAAATAAGGGGGTAGCTTGAGCCCCCAAATGCAGAACTAAGGCTCCGGTACGAATGGGGACTGCTGAATTCATTGTAGGGAGTCTGGAGACTTGATCCGGGCATTGATGCCGGCGCATTTCCATCGACGGTCTTCATTACCAAATTACTGAAGCTCTGCTCGATCTTTGCATACATGATTTGGTTCGTCAAGTTGTTGTCGAATGCAAAGGCAGGTTTTTTGCTTGGCGAATACGATTTTCTGGGGAGGGACACAACAGTTGATTGTGATTGGACCGAATCCCGTTTTTGGTCGTATTTTCCAGCAATCACGTTTGTGCTCTGCAGCAACAGCGGGTGGATGAGACTGATTCGATTGGTTCCTGAGTCGACGCTGTCTCTGAAAATATTGGATCCGTAATTTATTAGTTTATCAGTGCCATTATTCATGCTTGGATCGGACTCGTCTTTGAGAAGGATGTCGGGGCTGTAACTTATGTTCCCCTTCGATCCTCCCTCCGGTTGGGTGTCAGGACCATACTTTATTTCTCCTCGTGATCCATTTTCCTGCTGTGAATCTGGATTCAAATCAGCCTTACCCTTCGATTCCTTTTTAGGGGATCTATGAATATCTTCGACTCTGGGCTTGATTAAAGCTGCGTTCTCTCGTTGTTCGTCTGAGCTTGCACTGTCGTTGAAAATCGAGGATGTACAACTTATATCCTTGTTTTTCGCCCGGTAAAGGTCTATTGACGACAAATTAACGAACAAATCTCCAGAGTTAGGTGACATTTCCTCGCTGCTTGGGATTCCATTCATACCTTCAATTGATATTTTTCCAGAGCTAGATTTTTCAAACATACTATCGCTATCATTTTGTTCAAAATCATTGATAGATTCGATGACTTTATGATGGTCTTGTTCTTGTGGAAGTTGAGTTAGTTGAAAGGGGGGTGGTGATGATCGAGGTTGCGGTGATTTCTGGACGATTTCTTTTGGATGGTTAGTATTTGGTAAACTATCGTTGAGGGGAATGTTAGTCATTCCAGTATTATCGTCTGTTTTTTTGGCAGGGGTTTTTCTTGAGAATCCTATATCACTTCTGGATCTTGATATTGTTACTGGAGTAGAATCCTGGGTCTTAATAAGGGGGACGTATTTTTGATCAATGCTGTTTGAAATATTTCGCTCTTTTTGTTCAACAAGGTCATCATGCACTTGGGTCTCAATATCTTCCCCCTTATTACCCGACCCCTTTCTTATTTTAAGTTTTGAGTTCAGAGTATCCCATAAACTTCTCTTTCTGTCTTTATCAATCCCCAAATCTTCGAATACTGTCTGACTTCGTCTTTTGGTGAATTTCTCTAATAATAAAGATCAAAAAGATTATTTAAAAGTAAATTAAACTATTTTTTGGGTAAGTTGTTAAAGTATAAGCGAATTTGATATTATTACTTGGTGATTTTTCTTTTTTGTTTTTGAAACTATCCTGTTTGTTTTTTTCAAAAGATGTTTTTCTGGGAGTGTTTGGAGCAGTATTAGTCTTTTTATGAGGTTGTTCATCATCATCACTGCTTTCACGCAAAACAAAGTCCGTCTTTGTGATATTATCAAACAATGAGCTTTTTGTTTTTGAGGCAAATGAGCTCTTATCCGAACTCACTGCCAATTCACTGTTTGTATCTGTTGCATCCTCAAAAATACTAGTTGGTTTGGTAACGTGTACATTTTTTGATCTGAACAAATTTTGGGGTTTAAACATGCCTTTGATGTTTTTCTTTTTCCCTTTATCTCCCTTTCCGTTTTGGCTTGGAGACCGTCCGCTCATGCTTGTGATTATGTAGCTGACTTTTTAGCTTATTGAGAGTGAGGGTGGTGGAGGGGGGGGAGGTAGGAGTAAGAGTTGCCTATTTGGCAATGGAAACTGTATTATTAACTCCTTTTTTAAAAAATGAATAAATAGATTTCTGTATGTATGTTAAAAGTAAGTTATTTTGAAGAAATTCGATAGATCCTATTCTTCTCTCTAAAAAATAAACATAAAGATGTCTTTATTGTTTTAAAAGAGATTGATATTTTTATCGAGCACTATAATTAAAAGGTTAATACTAACCTTGTTTAGAAATTTACTAAAGAAATTATGATTGATGCGAGTGTTTTTTTCAGAGTATTTTTTGTTTATTTTGAATAGATGAAAAAAATAGTGTCTTTGATTTTAATAATGTCGTGGCAATTGAAGTTTGGCAGTTGTTTTATTACGGCGACTCGATATGTTTTGAAAGGCTAATGAATTTTGTAGAGTTTATTGAGAAAGTTACAAAGCTAATGGAACTTTAAATCTGCACGCTACGTATGAAAATTTTTAAACAAACTTGGAACTAAAAAAAGTTTTCTGCTTTACTAGTATGCTATGCAGTTTTAGAAAGTAAAATGGGTCGACTATGAAGGTAATATGAGTCTTATATGAAGGTAATATGAATCTGCTATGATGATACTGTGGATCAAGTTGAAAATTGATAATGGTTTAAAACTATATTAACTTAATGTTGGGTTATGGAAGATATGTGAGAAGAATATATTAGATATATGAAGAATTTGATTATGGAGAAAATGGAGGATAAGTGCCAGAGTAGCGATGATATGAAAGAAAGAGAGATTAATAAAAAGATGAGCTTTAAGAGATAATCACATACTTTTATCGGATAACTTCTAGAATCAGCACCATATACAGCATTCGGAATTCCAACATATTTGCAGCCATCATTCAGCCAAACACAAAGCACTAAACACTAAATACAACATTCGATGCCAGCATGCCTTGAAACAGTGTTTAGAAAAAAAAAAAGCCTCAACCCTTGAAATCGGTGGCATATGTTAAAAAATTCAGCTTCATAAATACAAATTAAGGATGCATGAATCTTCAATATAGTGACAAGAAGCAACTTTCTAATACCAAAACGCCTCATTTTTTCTTAAATGACTTCACTCTATAAATTATGAGCCATAAAGTCTTTGCAATTTGCTAAAGTGGATTTTTTTCCAATATATCTACCAATGGATGCAGGTGATTTTAAAGGATGGACTTTTATCCAATGGAAACGCTAATGAATATTTGATCTGTTTGCATAATTTCTTTACTTTGAGGATAAATTGATTCAAGCATCCAATTCCTTAGTTTGAATTTCTACCATCAGAGCCCATCTCTCCCTAAACATCCAACTACATTTTCCACCGACTCAAAATCATTCTCTGCACACTCAGCTTCATTCTCTACACATTCAACTTCGTTCTCCACACGCCCTCATACTCTTACAATAAAATATCACTAGATGAATACAGATAAAACAGCAGTAAATTTTACCTCGATTTATGTTTGTTTTTAGGAACTACATAGTATTTACTGAAAAGCAACCATGATTTAAATAACGGATTATGCTGTATTCAACTGAACTCCAGAATATTATGGTTATTTTTCTACAGAACCACATGATAAACACCATTTTTAAAACAAGCGCCTAGTTCTTTTATGGAACCCAATCCCAGATTTCCCACCCGTGCTTTTTATATCTCTTGAGATAAAGTTCGTATGCATACCAATTTCTTTCTAAATTTAAAAGAATTTCATTTTTGCCAAATTGTGAAATATTTTCCCCATTCTTTAGAGCAAAGTTCACGGAAACAAGTCTTTTGTGTTCATTGTCTAATTAATACTCTTTAAAAAAAATATCATATACATATAATCATAAAAATGTGTTGTTAAACATTATTTTTATCACATCTTGGCTCAATGGCTTTAGAAGTTGGTATTTATCCTATATATTGATTTTGATTCCACAATTAGAGATAACCTCAAATAAAAGGATATTTTCGCTTTTGTTGATAATTTGATATAAACAAAGGTTCGTTGGAGCATTAGTCGTGATTTCCCAAATTACATTCCTACTTTAAAAACGATTAGATGGTGTCTATAACACCATAAACCTTTACTATGGTTTTTGATTAAAAATATCTAACCCATTACTCATCCATTTTGACACCTTAAAATTACTGTAATAACCTCGACTGAGACTCCCTACACCTCAGAACATTTCCTCCACAATAACTTTGATACCATTCCAAACTATTATATTTCACTTAACGTTGCTATTTTTAGGCAGAAAATGAAAGATATGCAAACCTTTCAAATAGCAAACTCTATTTTAGATAATAATACTAAAATAAAATTGGCACATATTTCAGCTGAAAGATTAGTCAAATCATCAAGAATTTCTTCAATAACACTAAATGGGAAATTATTATCCTTAATCGAATTTGTATAAAATCATCATTCCCTTAAACTACTGGGTGATCAACCAGATATGGTTCCTTTTGGAATAAACCAATGAAATACTGCTAATCACGTTTGGTTTAATTTTTTACATGATTTGCCAGAATTTCGAAAAAATGGCAAATTAAAAATAGATATTTTCAAATTCGAATACAAAATAAATTTAGTTGGTTTTTATAGATTTTCTCGATAACCATTGGCCCTTATATGCTTTGCCCGAAAACGAATGCGAAGGGACAAAACCAACAGCCAATAGGTATTATTTTTATCCCACATACTCTAAGCTTGATCTAAATCAAATTATCAGCTTCTCTTCCCTAATCTCTAATTCTCTAAATCATGGCATCTATATCTCATCCCATCGCTTCACAAAATATACCAAACGATTTGCCTTCTCAGATAGACGATTCCAAGGCCGTCAAGTCCCAAAAAAACAATAGGCGCCACAAAAAAAACAGAAAGAAAAAAAACTTAAATCAATATCCTCTTGCTAACTCTTCAAATGTAAACTTTTCAACTTGAAAAATTCAGTCTCTTCTTTTCATCATCCTTTGTTTTTTTTACATCCATATATACTTAAACAAAAAAAATATAAAATCTAGGATAAAGGTCCTGAACTTTCATCAGTTGAGATAGAATATGTTCCTGAACAACTGGTTTTCCCTAACGATCCCGAGTTCGCTGAGTTCCAGCAAATTTTTAAAAATTTCGAAAATAAAGCAAACGGCCTAAATGTACTTCTACCTTCATCTCTTTCCCTCTCTGGACTTGGTTCTTTTTACTATTTTCCTCTCAAGAATTTTACAATATTATAAACCTTGACCTATATTTTTTTCTAACAATTCATATCTTAGGTTGCTGCTTCTGAATCTATTCCCAATTCGATTGAGGCTCTTGAAGCCAATGACAGCGAAATTGCTGATCTTAATGTTTCTACTATTGAAGTCGAACAATCTAAAAGAAAAAATAAAAGAGCTCAAAGAATCGCTATTGCTGACTTGAAACAATCTGTTGAAAATCCTGAAGTTGTTGAGGTTCACTCTCTTTTTCTAAAAAAAATACTCCCCAACGTTGCTCTAATACTAATGTTGTTTTTATTATTATTATTATTGCTTTTAGTGGGAAGATGTAACTGCACAGGATCCTTTAATTTTGACTGCTCTTAAAAGCTACAGAAACACTGTTCCCATCCCACGTCATTGGAGCCAAAAGCGAAAATATTTGCAATACAAAAGAGGTCTTGAAAAGCCTCCTTTTGAGCTTCCTGATTTTATTAAAGATACTGGTGTAACTGCTATGCGAGAGTCTATTAAGGAAAAAGAAGATGAAATGAAAGTAAAATCTAAACAGCGCGAGCGAGTCCAGCCACGGATGAATAAGCTAGTTATTGACTACCAACGGTTGCATGACGCCTTCTTCCGCTTCCAAAAGCCTCCTGAAAATATGAGTAGTTTTGGCGAAATGTTTTATGAGGGCAAAGAATTAGAATCTAAAAAAATGGATTTCCAACCCGGGTTTTTGTCTGATGAGCTCAAAGAGGCATTAGGAATTCCTCCTCTCGCTCCCCCTCCTTGGCTACTAAACATGCAGCGCTTTGGCCCACCTCCCAGCTACCCCGATATGCTTATTCCTGGATTAAGCTCACCTATACCTCCTGGAGCCCAATGGGGATATCACCCTGGTGGTTGGGGAAGGCCTCCTGTAGATGGTTTTGGAAGACCCCTATATGGTGATGTCTTTGGCACCAATACTAACTCTGAAAATGCTCTATACGACCCTGATATAGATAACGAAATGGACATTGCCCCTATAAAATTTTGGGGTGAATACGAATCTGAATCTGAATATGAAGACGAGGAAGAAGAGGAGGAAGAGGAGGAAGAGGAAGAAGATGAGCAAGAAAATCATGTCGATTCAGAAGCAAAGGCTAATGAAGCTGATTCCTCTGAACCCAACTTTGGTAAAATAGAATTTTTTTTTCTCCTCGAAACCTTTTTTTTTTAATTTTTTTTTATGAATGATTTTTATAGATGGATTGATCACTCCCAGTGGCCTTAGCAGTGTTCCAAGCGGATTGGAAACCCCAGACGTCATTCAACTACGCAAAGACACATCTGAAAGAGATCAAAAGAAACAATTGTATACTGTCATTCCTGAGAAACCAGCATCTATTGGAGCTAGCAACTTGATGGGCTCCCAACATGTATACGACTTGTCTAACGCCATGACCGGTAGTAATACTACTCAGACCTCCAGCCGAACATCTAAAAAGAGGAGTGCGAATGACGGAGGCATTCCAGTGGCCCTGGACCCACAAGAGATTGATAACTTGGATGAAGAGACTATCCGGGCCAAATATGAGGCCCAACTGAACGCCCGCAACAACGAGCTATTAATTGGTAAGACGGGCGAACCCGCTGAGGATTTGTCTGATATGGTGGCTGAACATGCCAGCCAGCAATCCAGAAAACGATCAAGACAAAAACCAACGGAATACAAATTCTAACTTTTATACCGCCTGGAATCAACTCCACGCTTTTTGCGCTCGCAGTGTTAACAATTAGTTTATAAATTTTATTTTCAGAAAAAAAATAATCAAGAAAACTTCCCACCGAAATATAAAACTTTAAATAATTGAATAAAACCTTAACGAAATAAACTTTCCATAAACCTTCTCAAAAAATATATTTGGAAAACTCAAAAAAAGCAAATTTAACAATAATAAAATAAAAAAAACTTTGAACCACGCAAAAAATCAAAAAAGGGGGAAACGATTATTTTTGTATACATTCAAGAAACAATATCCATGCGACTAAAATTAGTAGGCTCAAACTTTACCCCATGACCAGAATCGGATGGAGGTTGCAGGCTGCTGCTAACCACGGGTTTCAGGTTCAACCGGTTCGGGGTTCCCGGACCAGAACTGGTGCTGCTCCCAGTAGACTTGGGTCGTTTGGGACTGAGGCCAACGGATATTTCGCGGAAACCGTCTGAACCGCTCTTGGCTGGAGAATCCGGATTACCCTACAGAAAAAAACAGACAAATTATTAATAAACGAAATTCCTAATTTTTTTCTTTGTAATAAAGTTGGAAGCGAAATAAAATAATTTATCCCATAATTTTTTAAAAAAAAAGTAAAATAAATAGAGGTAATCCCACTCTGTCCGTAATCCACCCACTCATCACTGCACACTAAAATAAATATATTGCACGCAAAATAGAAATAAAAAGGAAAGGAAAGAATATTCGCAAAGGGAAACAAGCATGAATTAGAGAGCAGAATGGATAAAAACTCTGCAATTAAATACTACCAGATACCTTTTGTAAAGTCATTAAAGTAAAATGATCGGTATTTTTTAGAGCATTAATGAACTTGCAAATACACTTTCACAAAAAGCATCAAAATAAAATAAACCAAATCTTACAAGAAAAGCAAGATATACCACTTTACTCTTTCTTGCAAATGCATAGATAAAGAAGTATGAGTAAATCATAAAAGAGGAGACTCATTTGAAATGAATGAAAAGAGAGTCGATAATAACAATAAGTTGGATAAGGGGAGGTAAGATACAGACAGTAGTAGAGCAGATGGGAATATAAAATCAAGGGGGTGGGTAAAAAAAAGTGCGAATAAGCGAGATGGAAATGGAAGGGGGTATTTGTCGAGACGAAGTGGGATAAGGAATATCTTTAACAATAAAGGAGATAAAAGTACATTTTTTAGATCGGCCTCACACGTGGCGTGAACAATTACACCATCAACGATAACAGCATTAACGTAGTACCATTCCTCTTCATTCTCGTTCCAAATAGACTTGAATGGCTCTTTACAAACAATACAATGACTATTAGAATGGCCTTCGGGGATAGCGACCATTTTATCAGAGAGTTTCTCGCAAATTTCAGCGGAATTCGTTGCTAATTCCGTAGATGATTTAAGATCGGAATCGCCAACTATACCAGATGGTTGGTTGCTGCCTTTATCAGAAATTCCAAAGGGCGAGAATTCAGAGTTAACTTTAGAGTTGTCGGCTAGAGAGTCTTCGGAAAGCCAGAGGCTTTGGTTTATGAACCAGCCACGAGGCCGTCTTCGTCTAGAATTTTCCTTCTGCTTTCTATTGTTTCTAAAATGCCAATCGAGATGTGCTCTCATAAGCGGCTTACTGGAAAGATCTGGCGATTCTGAAGTCCTCCATCCACATTGGCTACAGTAAGAGGGATAGTCAGTAAAAAGAACCTTGTATGCATTTGGAACAATTCTATGGATGATAGTAATTATACAAAACAAAAAAATATCAGTGATATATAGGTGAAAACAAAAAATGCTAAAGTATGGAAAAAGAATGAGCCTCATATGATTTGAGGTTGAAATGGACTAAATACTCAAGGGGAAAATGAAATGAAATGAAACAGAAATTCTTACGCTTTCAAACTAATACTGTCGAAATTGATCGAATCTACTTTGCTATAAGAGTTACCTAAAGAAACTTCAGAAGAAATGAGACTGGGGACAAAAGAACTAAGATTTTGGTATAAACCACCAGCCTTGAGGCTTTCAATTAGAAGGTTATTAGGACTATAAGTGTGGGCAGTCTGGTTTACTGCAATTTGGGGTTGATATTTATTATTATAATCTACACTCTGGATAGTATTAGAAAATGAATTTTGGGCGAAATTGTTTAAACTGCCACCGTTTAAGTGACCATTCGTAGAATATTGCATATCCAGCGCGTTATTTTTAGGCAGAGACTGAGGGTGAATCTGAGAATATTGGGGTTGATTCTGGTATGAATGTAATTGAGATGACTGTTGAACAGGAAGATTATTGTGAATATGCTGATTTTGCTGGAGAACGAAAGAGTTATTAGGTATTTCAGAATTGGCTGATCTAGCATCGATATTCTGTCTATTCAAAGGCTCGTTTGTTTTCCAGGAAGGCACATTATTCCTAATTGGGATCTGGTCGTTATTTTGACGATTAAGTGAATCGATACTTTTTGAGTTTAATAAACCATTATTAATTCGGTTTGATGGCTCGTTATTTGAGCGGTTTAATGGCTCGTTATTTAGCCTATTTAAAGGCTGATTAAATGGTCGATCTAATGGCTCGTTATTTAATCGATTTAATGGTTGATTACTTGGCCGATTTAGGGGCTCATGATTAGGCCGGTTTAATGGCTCATTATTGCGCCGTTTTAATGGTTCGACATTCTTTCGAGTGGGAAGAGTATTATTGATTCGATTTAGAGGACCGACATTTTGGCGAGACGGAGGAAAAGTATTTTTGGGGATTATAGGTTGAATATTTTTTCTAATAGGAGAGTTATATGGTTTATGAGAGTCATTGATAGGTTTTTTGGAACTTTTTATAGGAGAGGAGTTCTTTTTGGAATTTAAATTTTTAGCAGAGATAAACTTTTTGTTATCTGGCCTATAGTCGATGGAGCGGTTCCTTTGACGGACGGGAGAGATATTACCAAGACGCCGGTTGTTTTGGCTTCTGGAGCTAGCAAAGTTTTTAGAGTCGTTATAAACCTTGGAATTTGAACGAGATCTAGAATGAGATCTAGAGATCCTATTAATAGATAGTCTTGATCTGCTTTTATCAGAAGCAACTTTAGAATCTAAAAATATATATATTTTTTTTAGGGAATTAGTTAAGAAAGATAATGTAGAATACAAAAAAATGAAAAAATGGGGAAAAATGAAAAAGTAAAAATGAAAAGAAAAATACTATTTTTATGATTGGGAGGAGAACGGGATCTGGATCTCGATCGAGACCGAGACCGAGACCGAGAACGAGAACGAGAACGAGACCGAGACCTAGTGAAGGACCTATGGCTACTTTTCAGAACCTTATTCTTTGGAGGAGAGTCAGGAATTTCACGTTTTGGGGGTCTATTTTGGGAAGTAGTGGGACCGGAGTCGACAAGGTCATCAAGTTGAACTTGGATTTTCAAAAGCTGGGAGGCGGGCAAATCTTTTGACTTTATAAGATTTTGGATCTAAAAAGAAAAAATCGGATTAGAGAAGGAAGGGATATATAAAGGGAGGGAAAGTGAGATATTATAAATGAATGGTAAGGGATACCTCTTGCAAAAACTCAATAGTATTCTTGAGGTCAAGGTTATTGGGAAACTTTAGTCTCTGAATTTGTTTCTTGACTAAAATCTTGCTGACCCTTTGGATTAAAACCTCTGAATCAAACTGGGAAGACTAAACAAATATAAGATAAGAATTATGAATACATGAAAATCTTAAACCAAAAGGGTAGAAAAACAATTAAAGCTGAAAAACGGATAGAAAGAAATGAAAACTAAACGAAGGTAAAAATTTCCAAGAAAAAAACGAAAAATAAGAGGGCTTATTGATGGCACAAAATAAATACGTTTGAGGAAGGAAAATAATAAAGAGAAGACCAGTTTTTTCTTTTTTATTACTTTGGGAAAAATCAAGGATAATTTTAAAGAAATGGTGATAAAGTAAGTAAATTGAGATAAACAAACCTTGGACGGAGAGGAGACCTTGGGAGCTGATGAGGGGGAGGTAGATAGAGAAGGTCTGGGAGGAATATTGTTGGGAGGTAGCTTATTATTATTTTCAAAAGTGAGATTTGTAGAGGGTTTAAAATTAGGGTTCTTAAAGAGAGAGATATCGTTTTTTATTTGATCTAAAATTGAACGCGGGAAAAGGGATAAGCCATTTGGCATGTTATACCAAGTAGATAAGACCCTTTCAAGATTCTTCTGAACTTCAGGAGAAACTTTGGAGAAAGTTTTCATAAAGATGTTCCTGACTCTGGGCTGAAATAATGAAACATAGATTTGGCCGTTATTTTTACAGATGGAATCAAGGAGATAAAAGGTTGGGAGCTTTATAGAGGGATCAACCTAAAGAGGAGGAAAAGGATAAAGATGATGAGGTGAGGTGAGGTGAGGGTGATAAACAAAATAAAAAAAAGATGGGGAATGATAAAAAAAAGAAAAGAAATTTTAAGGACTTACAGCATCAAGATGATGTTCAAGAGCTCTAACAATCATCTTAGCGAATCTGGCCTGCTCAGAAGCGATGATAGTCAGGTTAGTGATTATGGGCTTGCTGTTGAAGGTCAAATCCATCAGACCGGTCCTGTAGTCGTCGTATACAGCTTGCATAACATCTTCTTGGGACATGGCTAAACTGAATGAAGGTTTTAGTTGAGAAATGTATAGCCAAATAATGTATAAAGAGAACACTAATTAACTGATACTTTCAGGCCATAAATACCAAGCAAAAAAATTTTACGGGGCAAAACTCATGAATCGATTTGCTGGCCATAAATGAGTTTTATTGGCACAAGCAATACATTAGAAATCCATTAGAGCAGAAACTTTACACAGCGTATCTCTAATTAGGCAATTGACCAATAGATTCAGCCTTCTGCGGTTTCAGCACGGGTCTAGAAGACACATCCCAATCGCCTAATTAAAAACAATTGGATCCCAGTGATTAGGATTAATTACGGAAAGTTAGCCAATGCCTTGAGCTAAGGATCATTGCAATATATGCAATCTGAATCAGGCATTTCCTATTTCGGCAAACAGATATAAAAGACCAATAGGTTAAAGATATCTTTTGAGAGCGGAATTCTATTTGAAGGCGGCATTTGGAGTGACAGCGTGTGGCAAATAGGAAATGGTGGCTCTGTGGCAAATACTAAAAAGATTTTTTTGTATTACGGAACTTTATTGCAAGATTGGCAGATAATAAAAAAACGGAATTGAAGACAAAGAGAAGAATCCGAATCTGTGATTAGAAAACAAAACAAAGAGAAGAATCCGAATCTGTGACTAGAAAATAAAACAAAGAGTCTGAGAATATATTTTCTTGTAATAAAATTCTATAGTAACAGAACTAATCTGAGCATTTCCAACTGGCCAAAGTCGACATGTTCAGTTTCTGGCTGTTTCTCAGAGCACCAAATGGAATTTATGGAAATTTCCACTCTAAGAATCATAGAATAATAAGGCGATCATTACCTAAGCCTAACCTAACCTGCTGACCCCAAAAATGATCATATTTCAAAGCACAGAATTGCCTAAATGACACATTAAAATCCTACAATAAAATTCCGTAAAAATATAAAAAAAAAATGACACATTAAAAAATACTGGGTGGTGAAATTGGGGGGGGGGGGTAATTTTGGGCTGGATTCCAGCATCTACTGGTTTATCTGAGCATTGGCCGAAAATAATTGCCATCATATAATTGGACATTGTTGATTTTTTTTGATAACAAAACCATTTATATAATGACGCGAAATGCAGGTGCATCCATTGGTTCTTATTGAAGTACAATAGAGAATCAGCTATGAAAAATATGCATAAGAATGCTTAGGGCTGTATCACGTAATGAGTTTGCGCATAGGAATGATCAAAGGGATAAATATGCAAACAGCGGAAATCCAGACATTGCCTTCATTTTTCCGACAGCATATATTTATCCCCTCTTATTTTTCTTGATTTGATTATCCCTTTTAGGGCCTGAGAAAATTACACTATATCTAGCAATAAAACTCCGTGCTACAAAAAAAGGAAATTATCTACAGCTATTTATCGGGATTTGCAAATACTGGTAGCTTTATACGCTCGCTATTGGCACTTTTTTACAATCAGAATAAAGGCGTTTGGACTACAGTGAATAAATAGCAGGAAAAATATATCCCGTGATAGAGATAGGCCGAATCCTCAGTTCTTTTTCGCTTTGTTTTATTTTTTAAAGAGTTAAAATAAATTTCCCGTAAAACAAAAAACAAAACAAAATTTATTTTTTTGATGAGAATTAGCCATTCTGCATTAATTAGCTAATAATACTGCCTTCTAAACAAGTTGCGGAAATGACTATTTCGTGTCTTCAGAGTAGTAATAAGCGGCAATAAGCCTCAATATTATGCCGTATTGGTTTTTTTTATATCCAGATTTGCATAGACCCAGTCGCTGCAATTATATAGAGGCTGGCTATCAATTTACTTTTTCCCATAAAAAAGTAAGCTAGAATGGTTTGTTATTTACAATGAAAGCTGGCACAATATTAGAACAAATAGATGAATTCTTGATATCAATGCGTATTTTTTATGATATCCTTGACATTATATGAAAATAGATGTCTTTCTCTAAACATTAAACATACACAGAGATAACACTATATTGGGCAATTTATACGTTCTGCAAATAGAAACTTCATTTGAAATGATAATTCGGAATTTTCAAGTTTCTAGGCGTAGTATAGCCTCATTTCCAAATTAGGAGCACTGCAAGAAACAAACAAGTTTTCCAGTTTAGAAAGACTCGCGCAATTTACAGTCTGATTTCTTTTTCGCTGAGAATATTACTATTTGCTTTCGAAAAGAATCGCCTAAATAAGCAACTCTCCGTTCCTTTAATTACTTGTGAAAATTCCTCTTTTTTTTTTTCCAACGATTTATTTTTATGAAAACTCCAATTTACTTTTTGCATCTTGAAAGATTTTATAAACCAAGTGGATTTTATTTCCCATTAATAATATCGCACATCAAAAAAAAAATAATGATTTATAAACTTGCCTCTATAAATATCCTGGTAAAAACTAAATAATTTGAATAAACCCTATCCAGCCATCAACCTGCGCCTTTTTTTAATTTTCGTGTCACCGAATTTTAATCAACTTTGTTTATTTGAGATTGTAGCTGGTTGCTACTCGCTGTAAAGAAATTAAAATAGGACTAAGTGGGTGTACAATAGTCATATTTGCTGCACCATTAGCGATTACGATACTGTTTGGGTTTATTCAGTTCCAAAACGAACGTCACCAATGCTCTTTTATCTGAACTCATTCATCTTTTGGCCACTATCTGGCTTTCAGATTGGGAGATTGTAGAAATTAATACTGCACAATTCACCTTTTTTTTATTTGCTTAACACGACGGTAAATTAATATGTGGGGGGTATAACACTCTCTAGAAGTTTAAAACTCCCCGCTAATAATGAAACCCAGCCCTAATATGAATACCAATCTTTTTTTAAGCTTCCAAAGAAACTAATAACTCTGAATAAATCTTGCTTTAATTTAAAAAAAAAAACAGTGCTATTAATAAACATTTTTGGTTTAAAAGTTACAAACAATATTATTTTTTTTATCAATTTTATTAACATCTGTCTCGTTAGTTCCTATTACCCCTCAGCTGTTTGTTTAACCCGTTAAATTTTCAATAAAATACTCCTACTATAACATTTCGGCTCATCATTAAACGGCACTATAGTTATTCTCCCGACCTGACATTAATATTAATTTTCATATTTAAACTATTGATGGCATCACCCAATTTTTTTAGACTTTCTTTAAATCTTGCTGGTTCTTTTAATACATTTGCTCTTTCACTTAATACATTTGCTCTTTCACTTAATACATTTGCTTCTGCCAGTGCTCTATCTGAAATTTCTTTCGAGATATTGGAATCACCTTTTATCAAACCATTTATTTCATCTGATTTTTCTTGTATTGCTTTAAATATTGCATCACTTTCTATTTTATCTAAGCCTTCTAATTTCTCTACCCAATCGAGGATATCTTTACTAGCAGTGATGAACCCTCTTCCGTATATTGTAATTATACCAACCACTTCTTTATTTTTCTTGTAGTTATTGATTCCGTAAAACCAGATTTTATTTTTTTTTAGATATAACACAATCTGCCCGCTGTTTTTTTGTTCTAAAAAGTCTTTTCCAAACGTGTATCCAATACAGGTTTTGCACTTCTTGTCTATATTTTGATATTCGAAAGTTTTAGGGACTATAAACTCTGTCGGATTTCCATCAATGCCCATGCTATACATCGTAAAACTGTCGAGGTCAAATTTGCCACTAAATAAAGAGGCACCGATTCCTTCTTTTTCGATTTCTTTTTCAAGAACTAAAATTGCATAGTTTTTAGTGATTTCGGTGTCTGTAGATTCTCCATTGGTTACCGTTTTAATTACATTTTTTTCTGAAATATAATTGGTTCTGTAGACAGTTGTTGTTTTTGGACTGCCTTTATTCTTGACACACTCTGCTGTCGTCAATACGAGCCCAGGTTTTAAAATTATTCCTGTACAATCTACTTCTTGTTTACCATTCTTATTTGAATATATAGTTTTTACATTCACAAGATCTTTTGAAAATTGAGAAATTTCGGCAGCTTTTTCCCCATTTTTTTCTCTGGTATCTTGTTGGGTACTAGAGGAGGAACTTATTGCTACACTGCCAATTTGCAGTCCATTTGCTGCAAATTTTGAAAATTCGCTTGAAAAAATAAATAAACTTAGAGCAAACAATTTAAAAATTCTCAGCATTTTTAAAGATTCAGAATAGCTACAGTATCTTGATAATTAACTTTTTCTATTTTCAATCTTTCTTTTATCTGAATTGTTTTTATCCTTAATATCTTGTAATCTTTAGACTATTTATACTTTTATTGCTTCTCTCTGTTGATCAATATTTTTTTATCTTTCTTCTAGTATTTGCACTGTATAAAAGGGCCTCAGCTAAAAGCACTTATTCTTGCCAGAAATGTTGATCTTCAACCTGAATTTCTTTTTTGGATACACAAATATGCGCCTTTTTGGTCTTTTTGTGCTTATCTGTATTTTCTTTTATATTACTGTGGCATAAAAAAGGGAGAAAAAAATACATTACATTTTATTCTTTAGTAGCAAATATAAAACTATGTGCTAAAATGTAACTTTTTTTTAACTGTGCTCCTGTGTTTGCATGAACCTATCTAGGACTCTTTTTAGACTAAACATATACTGCATTGCCGATGATTCTTGTATTGCTGTATAGTGTCACGAGCATTTATCCTCTTTTTCACAAAAATATCGTTTAAAGAATTAGACTGCTTCTTTTCTTTTCTTTTCTTTTCTTTTCAGGACTATACATATACTGCAACGCTCACATCTTTGTGTTTTTCGGTGGCATTTCTGTTTTTTGTTTTCCTTGATATCTACATTCACTGCTTATGCATACTATTTTTTAATCAAAGGGTTCATACTCATTTAGTTAGTGCACTAAAAATTGATTAACCCAATATTCTTCTACCCCCTTGGGATTTTATAGTCCCATTATTTTTTTTTCTTTGTACCACAAAACTTTCTGACATAATTTAAATTTTTCCAAAAATTGGAATATTGAAAATAATAGCTGTGCTTTTTTATATTCTCGGATCAAAAACCACAAAGAATATAGTAATAAAATTATATGGGAATATAAAGTTTGAATTAATAAAATTCTATGGAAATATAAAGTTTGAATTAATAAAATTCTATGGGAATATAAAGTTTGAATTAATAAAATTATATGGAAATATAAAGCCTAAGTTAATAAAATTCTATGGGAATATAAAGTCTAAGTTAATAAAATTCTATGGAAATACAAAGTCTAAATTGGTTGACTTTATCCAAGTTCCGTTTTTATTCCCGGTACCTATAAATTTTCCATCATAGTTGGTTACTTTCTGGTCCTTAATTCTGACTACTGTGAGTATTCTGGAGATTATTTATGAACGGATATCTAATAATGTTTCTCCGATCTGCGCCTAGATTTTTAAATATTTTACCACTCGCAATCATTATATTTACAAAGTAAAAAACTCATCGATGGTGAATTTAATTTTTTTTCACTATTTATTTATTTTTATATTAAAACACCCAATATTTAGCGAATGCACTATGAAACCAATAGTTATCACTTTCCATTTTTTGGTCTCATTTTTTTATTATCGTTTACTGATCTGGATATTATATTTAGTCTGCAAAAACAGGGCTAAGTATTTAGCTCAGGCTGTTTTATTTTTTTTCCGAGCCCTTTTACTTTTTCACAGCCCTGTTTATTTATCTCCATGTCAATAATTTTAATCTTCATACAAAATACAACCTGTTTATTTATTAAAACCAAACTATTTTTCTAGATGATTATTTATAAAATAAGATAGTTTAGCGTTAATCTAGTAACGAAAAATGGAATAAATAGACAGAAACTAGAATTTTCCGCAAATCTGAAGTAATATAGACAGGTTTGGGAATCACCCACAAATTTAATCGTAATTTTTTTCTAAAATTCTGCATAAAAAATCTTTAATTTCTATTGAATTATTTTTTTTCTTTTTACCATAAATTACGAAATTTAAAAGAAAAAAATACTTGTTTTAATAAATATTTTTAAAAGAGATAAATAAAATATCCACAATTTTTCCCTTCTGAGGTATTATAGAAAAATATCTATATATTGTGCTATAGAATGAAATGCTAATAAACCTAGCTATACTAGATTCATTGTCGTCCTTTGTTATTCAACTATATTTAGATCAAATATTATTAGTATAACTACGACTTTTTAAGCTATGACTGTTATTGATTGCACTGAGCTTATCGAAAATTAGCTTTAAGAAAATTTTATTAATGATAACTGGAATATAAAAAAAAATCATTATACTAAAAAAATCACCATGATATATTATTTTTGCAAAAAAATTATAAAGTCTTGGATGTAAAGCTGTAATCAAAATAGAAAGGTACTATTTTGGGGATAATGTTAGGAAATATACATTTTTAGAACACACTCAAATATATTTGAAGAAAAGGCCCCTATAAGCCCCACTTTAGGAATTACTAAAATATACATGTAATTTAAAAGAATTGAGAAATTAAAACTATTTTCTCCGATTGAGGCATGGAGAAAAAGTATAAGAAAATATATTTCTCAATATCATATGCAAAAAAAAAAAAACAGAAAAAAACTGTACCTTTACTGTCTTTGAATTAAGCTCAATATACTCCCTCCAAAAAATAATCCGAAATTAGGAACTAATATAATTTTAAAAGAAAACATAGGTGATGGTGGAGTCAATATATTTTTTAGCTCTAAAAAAACTTCTGAATGCACTTTATAATCCAGGAAAATCTATTTAAATGCAACTTGTAGACTAAATTTTATGGAGTTTCAAGTTTTTGCTGTTTGTATAAGCGATAACACTAAAAAATTCTCCTCCATAGCACTGGGCTTGATTCAAAACGAAAATGAGCTGTCATATATCTGTATTTTAAAAAAAAAATAATGAGTTACTGGCGAATAAAGAGAAAGAGTTTTCTGTTAAACCCCTAATTTAAGACTCATCTTTAGACTTCTCCAGTTTAATAAATAAATTTTCACAAACCTGCATAAAGATTAATATCTGGGCCCATACAATCCGTAACATGACAAAAAAATATAATCAAATTTAGAGCCACTTTTTCTGAAAGAATATTGTCTGGTTTGAAATAATACAAAGCTCTCAAAATAGGAAGTTATTAGAAATAAATGTTAAGTTATTTTTAAATAATATTCTAAATTCGAAGAAGCTAAGAATCTTATGGGATTTTTTTTTAAAAAAACAATAATAAAAAATTACAACTGGCACGAAGAAACAAGCTATTTTTTTGCCAAGCGCAAATAACTACTTGGACCTCTTTAATTTAACATTAAAGACTAAATAACTAAACTGGAAAACTTTGAAAGTTTCGGAAATCGTGTCAAATTTTGTGGATATAATTGAAGATTTGCGAAAAAACGAGGAGCAGAAATTGAAAAAAGAAAAATCTTATTTTTCTGATGAAATTGACTTGTCTAGTAGCTTATATTTATTTAAAATTTATGAGTCAAATGGTATGAAGAAATTTCTAGTCTGCAAATAACGTAATTTAGATTTGGGTACCATTCGAAAAATAACTTTAAAAGACTATTAAATTTTTGCAGATCTCGTGAAGGACCTCAAAATAGCATAAATCACAAGTGTTAATGTCCAAGCAAACTCTTATATGGACTAACTCTCTTGTGCTCTGCGTTTTTAAAAATATTTAAATTTTAACACATATATTTCTATATTAAAAATAACAACCCCTGTTATATTAACAACTAGTAGAAAATTAATAGGGAGGGGGGGGAGGCAAAAAAGAAAATATTTAAAAAAATACCAGTATTTTAAGGGTTTGAAGTCATAAATTTTACAGCAAAAAATCTTTATTTATCGATTGATTTGGCTCAATTAAATTAATTTCGTATATCAAATATTATTTTTAACTAAAAAATCGAAGTTATAAACTATTTAACTCATATAGTACAGGTAAACCTCAATTTACGCGAATTATTTTTATGGGAATTTTGATTTCTTGCGAAATTGATAATTTCGCTCCACTTTTTTTACGCGAATTCTAATTTTTTGCTAATTGCAATCAACCAATATAATTGCATATAAATTATAAATCGATTTGATTTATCCAATTGACTTATGAATACTTTATAAACTATTCTAAATAAATCATAAATGATATTCAATCTGAAGCTGCTGGTTTTTACAGTTTAAATTTAGAATGCACAATGTGAAAGTTTTTGTTTATAAATATTGAATATAAGCTTAGATTGCGGTATACCTCTTTAATACAAATACTAGAGGCAGTAATGACTTTTGTGAACTTAAAACTCTTTTAAATGTTATGCTTTGGATATATAAACTGTGAAATCACGCTAGAACTGTTTATTTGCGTTGCGAAACACATTAGCTGATCTGAAAAAGTAGAAAACTAAAACTAACCAATCTAAAAATTGTTCTAGTATTAATAAATATATTTTTATAATTTCTCTGATTAAAATTTCAAATACTAAGGCCTTATATTGCAGATTTATCATTATGATTCTAAATTGAAAATAAAAATATAAGGCTTGCCATTAATTTGGCCTTAGTTTAGTTTTTAGCCTCTCTAGATAAGTATATTAAGATTTAAATGCACAAATAAGCTCTTAAACTTTTTTATGGCTCGCTTTTTGTCGTTTAATTTCATTTTTATTCTTTTATGACCAAAAACCCCCCCGAAATAAAAAATTCTCGAAAACTAAAAAACGAACTTAGAACCTTTTTTAAAAATTTTAGCTGAATTTACTGCTAAAAAAAGTTTTTACTTTGTGAATAATACTTGAATTATGCGATTTTTTTGGATTATTTTTACAAAATGCTATTGAAATTATCAAAAAATTACTCGCGTAAATCGAGGGTTACCTGTAGGTATTTTAATTTTTCGGGACTTCTCAAAATAAAAATTACCATAAAAAAAAACTCAGGATTTGCCTATCAATAATTTCTAATTGAGAATTTATCAGATGGAAATTTTATGTTAAAATGGATAACGAGAGTCAATAAAAAGATCTTAAACAGGATTTTTTTACAATAAATTGGACTATATCTCGACTATTTTCTTCCTATATTTCTGTTTAAATAAGTTATTCTCGAACCACTAAATTCTTAATTTAAGTTAAATTAGTTTTAATGCCATTATTTTTTATTTGTAATTATTAAGTAATAAATGAGTGACTAAAGATAACTTTGACCAAAATAAAAATAAAAATACGTAATTCAAGAATAGACATATTATGAAAAAAATTATTCTATTTTCAACTGGCTTCCAAAGTTTGTAAAAACTATAATTTATTCATATAGCTTCCCAGAGTATAATAGAGGTTTTAAAAATCTCCCTGATAGATAAATATTCTGACTGATTTATTTTTCAAAAAAATTTTGTAAATTTTTAGCGAAAAAATATGTTTATTTAGCAACCTTAATAAAATAGATTATGCAACAATGATAATATGGATTACATAGACTTATATGGCTTTTTAATATATTTTATCTAGGAGTTTTAAGGAATAAAAAAAATTTAATAAAAGGAGTGTATATATATACGATAAATAATTAAATAAAAAAATTCTTTAATTAGAAAATCTTTGGGTATTTGGACTTACTTCCATTTATAATTATCATTTTTAATCCGCCAAAAAGGTCGATTTCTATTTATTTTTGATTTTCTAAGTCGAGTACTGAAGAAATTATACCAATGAGGTGACTTTTATTTCGAAAAAATAGGAAATTGTTTCGGGAAATGGATTAAGGGTGTACGGGGATGCTTCAGTATTATTTTTAATTTTTTTCAGGAAACTTTTTAAAAATTTATAAAATGTATTAATTTAGTATTATTAAGCGTCTATATGTACATTTTTATTGAAAAAAATACCAAAAATTGTGGGACTTCTAATTTCACAATTATTATAATAAGTTTAATATTATCGGTCAAAATTTTTACTTGGATAAAAATGAACAGAAAAAGACATCAAATTTGGATTTTAATAAATCATATTTTTAGAGATACCCTATTATATCCTTAAATTATTTAAATAACGTAATTTTGCGACTCAAGCGTATTAAAAATGCAAAATCTGCTAACAAATTTGCCCAATGTTACAAAATAAAAAACAAAATCTAGAATTTTGAATTTTGAATATAAATGCGGATTAAAATGATAGGGATGCCTCAAAAATGTCCATTTTCCCTCAAATTTGTGAGAAATTACAGATTGTGTCAATTGATTCCAGTTTTAGATAGAAAAAATATACAAAAAAATAATTTATTGGGTGTATTGTGTAATTTCTGCATTATATCTAAATTAAGATACTTTTTAAGGATATCATATCAACAATTGTCAATAAAAAAAAAATCCAATAATAAATTTTGACACGATTATATAATATAAACATCATTTTCGAGTTACAGTAAATGCAAAATATTTTTCGATTTTTCTTTAAAAAAAATTCAGATAGGAAAAATATATATATCTACAGAGGCCATAAAATTATGATAATTATCTATATTTCAAAAAGAAATTCAGTTTTTAAGCTAAAATCTATCATTAATAATTTTCAATCCTGTATTTAATTCTATATATAGTCATCATATCAAATAACTTATGGCTCCGTATTCAAAAATTCAAAATAAATGATTGCATTTTTTTGATATAACCACATAAATTTTCAGATTATTGGGTGTAAAGGATATTTAAAGGATGTAACATACTTTCTGGTGTATCAAAACTTTTTATAAATTAATTCATTTAGTTTTTTGTTTCGATGCATGAATTATTCATGATATAAAAGATAAAACCGAATTATTTTAATTAAAATCCTGACTATTTTATATTTTCAAATACAGGACATCTGTGGTGAACTTTTTGATGTGAGGATAATACACTTCTTGATAAAAATTAAAATAGTTTAAAGTGGACAAAGATGATAATATCACTACAAAGAATTTCAATACTCGCTGTAGAAAAAAATTGGTTAGAGCCGTATATTGCGTTATATTCTTCAAAAAAAAAAGGCTTTTAATGGCATAAAAAAAGACTTATATATGCATTTTGTTAGATTAATAAATTCACAAATTGACTCTAAATCCAGTTTGATACAAGAAAAATGTCTTGTCATAGTCACTGATTTTTCTGATTTGGATTGAAAATTCCATCCTATAAATATAAAAATTATCGACTAAATTACTATTTATCTTATTTTTGAAATTTGTATATAATAAATACTGAATTGGAAAAAATAGAATCGAATAGAATGTCAAAAATCCTGTGAAGATTCGGCAGAATCGGTAAAAAAACTGAATAAATTTTTTATTTACACTATGGAATGAGGAAACTATTCGTAATTTTTTTTAAAAAATAATAACAGAAATATTCTTTCTTTAGTATTACTTATATAAATCTGATATAAAAAAGGAATATCATCTATGCAGCTTATTACGACACAAATATTTTACAAATAATTTAAAAGAATTTTGAAATTTAAATAATTGCATACATCAAAATTCGATGAAATTTTTAAAAAATAAAGAATATTATTTTATTATTTATCTGATCCTGAATGAAAAATAGGAATATTTACAAAATCAACAAATATATATTTGAAAATATTTAATTGGATCATAAAGGATAGATATATGAGTTGGAATAAAGTTTCAGTAATATAATTTACCAATTTTTTAAAAAAATACCACATAATTCAGAAAAAATCTACCCTCTGAACTTTTTTAAATATATTTTAATGAAACATCCAATAGAAAAATGTAATATATGCACAAAAGATTTATGGTGGAAGTATTTGAAAAAAACGCACAATAAATTCTTGAATCTCCATGTAAATTTTTTAATTGGGAATTTATATAAAATAGCTATAAAATGAAATACATTCAGATTATATATCAGATGAAGAAGTTTTCAAGGATTCAAGGATTCAAGATTTATTTTTACGATTAATGATATAAACTACCCGGATTTACACACTCTCATTTTTCAAAATTCTGAAAAATTTAAAGTTTATTCATTTTTAATCATTTCTATTAGAAATAAAAAAATTGATATTAAAAGCTTAGCTCTCATAAGATTTAAAAAAAGGCTATACGAAACAATAATAGTTTGGGAAAATGAGACTAGGTTTCAGAATAAATAAAAGTAAATTTTATCCAATTATAGTTTATCATTTCAATGATTAATTGATTGAATTTTTTTTCTTGAAGATTTTACTAATTTTTATTTTTGACATATGATAAAAAAAAATCCAGAGAAAAGATAATAAACTGAGCTGAAAATTCAAAAATCAATTGGTATCAATTAAAAATTCCATAAATATTTTTTGGATTATTAATTGAAATTTTTAATTTATTGGATCGATTTTATTGCAGAAGTAAACCAAAAAAAAAAAAAACTATTTACAAGATATATTAGCACATCTCGCTAAATTTTTCATGAAAAAAATATTAAGTTGCAAACCAATATAAAATTTAAAATATCATAAATTATATGAGCAAAATAAATGAACTTATAAATAATTCATTAATTTGTATCGGTTAATAGTTAAGTGCGTATATTTGAGCTCCTTCTATAAAATGGGACATGCAGATGCTATGGTTCCAAAAAAATTTCTCTAACAATTTATATAGATATTTGGTATTGCCATCTATTAAATCAGAAAGGATACGAGAATTTATTTGAAATTGACTTATTTGCATAAAAAATACTGTTGAAAAATATTTATTTATTATTTGGATAGGTTTTTTGTTAAAAGGATTAAATTAAGTAATAATATATTTACGTAAATTCGATTAAAGTGCTTATTTTAGCTAATTAAAAATAAAAACTACCACTTTATAAAGTTAGAAAAAAAAATCTTATGTTAATATATTATTAAATATCATTAAACTTGAAATTTTATCCAAAGTCATCCTCCAATTACAAAATTTCGGTTATAATTAGTGATTTTCCACCTAAAAATAATTTCAAACATTTGAATATGTGGTTAAGTTATGATGATATAAGCAGAGATTGCTTAAGGCAAACTAAATTAAATTTTTTTATGATTTTACATTAAATATTTTCTAAATACATTTGGAAATTTTTTATTTGAATTCAGTATCAAATTTTATTGATGTTTATTCCGATGAATTATTTTAATTATTATTTTGAAAAAACTACATAATTAACCCAACAATTTATTTTTATAAAACAAGTTGAGAAAAACAGCTTTTTTCTGTATGAGGATTAATATTATTGACTTGGAGTTAAATAAAACAGCATGTAAAAAAATAATAATGCTTGTAAAAAATAAAACAGCCTGAATTTAAAATTTAATGTCAAAAATAAAAAAGCTAAAATTCCTTAATTTTAACTCCTTTTTTTCATATAAATTAATCAAATAAAATACAGTTGATTAACCTTTCTAAACAGTCTTATTTTGAAAATTGAAAGAGTATTATTTTTAAATAATTAAAAATCTTGGAATTTTTAACCCAATAAGTTTTATTATAGTGGTTTTATCTTATTTACTTCAAGAATCATAATTTTTTTATTTTTAATAAAAATTTTAGCCTAATTTTTTTAAATTTAAATCATAATTTTTATAGTATATGAATTCTCATTACCAGAATCAAACATAACTAATATACCACAAAAAAGATATGAGAATAAAGCTAAATAAATAAAATACAACAAAAGTTTATAATTTGGATTATAAACCGACTCCTTATTCCTCAAAAAAATTTTAGCTCAAGACAAGACTTAAATAGATTTTTAAATTTAAATTTTTCTAATCTCCAGAATGCTTAAACATCAATCAAGATCAAGATTTTGATTTTGATTCTAATTAAAAATCACCCATTTTTCGTGGTTTTAACTCTGGATTTTAAATTTTAATACCCCTATAGGGACTCAAATTTTACCAAATAAGCCCTAGTTGCGATAAAAGTCCTCGGTTGTAGCTCTTAAAGGCACATATATCCAAATATAGACTACAATTATTATTTAGACGCCAAAATATCATCACAATCTTTAATTCACGAATTTTTTTATATAAAATTAAGCTGATAATCCATACTCTAAACTATCAACTTGGATTTTGATTCTCAAAAGCGAATTTTTTATGTCCAATATAGAAATTTTTTTTCAGAGATTTTATCTTGAATTAATTATATATATGTTTTAAACAATTAATAACGGTTTCAAATATTTCAACCAATAAAAAAAAACTAAGCCAATTCACTGTCACGCTATAAATAAAAGCTGTTTTACAATAATTTAAGAAGAAAATAACCCCGAATTATTACTCAATATTTATAACTTAAGCGGTATTTTCCGGAGCTGTGCTTTTCGCCTATTGAACTAAATAATTAAATCTTATCAAAAATGAAAAACATTTGTTTAATTGAGTTTTTTTTAATAATTTACCCCCGCATTTTAATATATTAAATTATCAAAAAAAAGTCTTTTCAAAAAATCCTAATTTATGAAAATAAAAAATCTAGAATTTATTGGATCCTTTAGTATAAATACAAGCAGAATATTGTGGTGCATCAAGGTTTGTATTACCAAATTAGATCGATTCAATCAACAGAAATTTTAAAAAACAGTCTAATAATTTAGCTATTAGCAAAAAGTAATTATCTAGAAACACAGAAAGAGTCTATTAAAACAGTTAATTGAATTTAAAAAATCCAAAACTTTACTTTTTAGGTTATAAAATTTTATATGATAAAAAATTAAAGTTCCAACTTTAATAAAATATTCTAATTGCTGGCTATACAAAGATTTATGAAAATTAATAGATAAAAAGACATCCCAAAGTCTTTCAAAACTGAAAGAGTTTTTTTTTTCTTTTTCTTGGATATTTAGATTATTTAAAACAAACCCTTGAGCAAAAAAAGTAAAACATCCTAATGAAAAATATAAAACTGCTAAATATCTTTTTATAGCTATAAATCTATTAAAATCTGAAATTTTTTTAAATCTTTTCTAAAATTAAGGCCCGAGTATCAAAATCCTGGACTTTTATTGAATCTTGAAAAAATGATTTCAGAAAAACCAATATTTTTTAAATCAAACAAACTCGAAAAAATGCTAATTTCCTTATAATAAAATTTAATGTTTTACGGTGAATATAAACAGGGTTTATGTGAAAGTATAATCTCCTATCAAATAAATACAGCAGTTATGCCTTGTACATTCTATAAAATTAGAGATTGTAGAAAATATATATGTTAAATCAAATATAGCATTTTAAGATTTTCCTACATATTACGAAAAAAATAAAAAGCTAAAATACATTGAAATTTATATTTTTAAGGTTCATATGAACAAAATATAATAGATTTTATGGAAATAAAATCTATGAATGATAATAAATACTCGGAATATTTTGTAATTTGCAATGAAGCAGTTGAGATCACCCAAATTTAGTATTCTTGTGCTATAAAAATAATACAATTAAAGTCGGAAAAATTGAAAAAATTATAAGGAGATCCAATTCGAAAAAAGGTATTTTGTGAAAATAAGTATACAAAACAAAAAAAAAGAAATATTTCTACTAAGTGATACCCAAATATGATGAAACAATGTGCTTTCAAAGCTATATAGGTACTATTAAATCTGCAGAACCGTTTCTATGGCTATAAAATAAATTGAAGCAAAATTATCTATTATAAAATCAAAATCTGATCTTATAATATTTTTCTCAGGATTTCGGTCAACAAAAGTTCCTGTCACTGAATTATGCGAATAATCAGAAAAATACACGCTGTTGATGCCGCAATAAATTTTATTTCTGACGGAATATTGAAAAAAAGCATTAATATCATCGTAATGTCTTTCAGAAAATTTTCTGAAAGAGTTAAATAAAATAAACATATAATCAGACTTTTATTAATCCCTTAAAAATATGTATTTTTTGAATTACTAAGATGTTTACGAAATCATAAATGAATATTTGCTGCTGAGGATAAAAAAATAGGGGAAAAAATCAGCTAAAATAGAGTATTATATTTCAGAGCCCGATCATTGTTTAATTCAGGACCGAAATAATCCGAATTTAATGAAAAAAAGCTTCTAAAAACCACCTTTGAGACAAAATCAAACTGAAAAAGAAATAAAAAAACCGATATACCTATCTCCAAAGAGCATAATCCAAAAATCAAGATTTAGATAATATATTTGCAGGGGAAGGAATACTGGTTAAGGGACTAAAACAAATACCAAATATATTTATATCTATAAAATATAATAGAAGATTATGTAAAGGCATTATCATCGGATTGAAGATTTATTACAAAAACAAGTCCAAATTTGGGCTATGAAAATCTTTAAATTTGATTTTTTTTAAAAGTCACATTTAAAAAAAGAGATTACTCTGGGTAAAAAACCATGAATCATTTGTATGTTATATAAATTTTCTTTCTTAATAACGAATTGCTTTTATAGCGGATTTATTTATCGAAAAACTCAATTACAAAATATCATAAATAACAAAAAAACATAGTTTATTCTTCAATATATATTTTTTAAAGGAAAAAATTTTTTTTCTTTACAGTTCAAAAAAAAACATATTAGAAAATTGAAATTAGCAAATACTTTTTTCAGATAAAAAGATCGCCAAATTATTTTTTTTTGTATTTCAGGGGATTTATAAATTTTGTTTCATAATATAAATAAAAGGTGTTATGTGTTATTTTTTGAATAATAAAAATTTTTTATCTAAGAATACAGTGATAGTACCTAAGATAGCTCATTTAATAATGAAATATTACCATAACATATTTGGAAGCTTTAAAATAATAAAGCGAAGCTCTAAAAATATTTTTAATAACAAATTAATTTTTATTAATACTAACAGTTTGGTTTACCTTTGTATTCAGTGAGGGGAGAGAAGTAAATTTACTTTAGCTAGGTTAATTTCAAGTTGGAGCTTGAAATGCGTACTCTTGAAGATAACTTATTTGAATTACATCTAGTTAAAAGCTAAAAATATATATTTGAAAAAACAGTATTATTAGTAGAAGTTTGAACTAAAATAAAGCTAAAAGCAATGATTGTATGGGAAGAAAGAGTTTTTCTTTTAGAAAAAGATAATTTCTGAATATTTCATGACAATTATTCTTAATACAGGTTGAAAACTTTCTTCTAAAAAGATCGAGAAGTTTTTCGACAATCTTAAGCAAAATAATACTCTTTTTTATACTATAATGTATTTTTACGATTATGGTTGAACTTTTGTAGATTGTATTTATGATACACAGTTTAAAATATTACTCATATCATACCCCTTTAAATATTATCTGGATTAAAAATCCAGGTAATATTTTGAATATACTTCGTGAGATTTTGTATCGAGTATTCACACAAAAAACGATATAATTTATTCAGAGTTTAGCTTTATAATATAATAAACACGTTTATGTAAATATAAAATTAGTTAACTTTGGGCACAACTAACCGCAAATAAAATTAATAATTTAAAAATTATAAAAAATAAGCAATATCGGATCGACTAACTGATTAAATATCTACCTTCGAACAAAAGCCCAATTTTTTTTTTTTTTAATATTTGACTTACCAAATAATAGTTTTTAATTCCTTAAATTTTTAAAATTCTCATAGTTCAGATAAAAAAAAACATCGAAATTTCGGTAAAGAAAAATATCCAAAAAATAGCTATTCGGATAAAAAACACGACTTACGGTGAAAAATGTACAAGATTTAATCAAAAAGTTTACCTTTGTCGAAGTTTGAAAATTTTGGCAAAATTACCCCTTATTTAAGGGGTATTAAAAAAAATAATGGTAGTTTTGAAACTGGATCATGAAAAATAAGATAAAATGAGTTAATTATGCGTTAATTTTAAAACCGTAAAATCGGAAATCTTGTATCAAAAATATTAAATTTTTTTTTAATACTTTGCTTTTTTGATTCAAAAAATTCAAAAAATTATCTTATTTTTATGTATCCACTTTCATATCATTTAATTTTATTTATTTTAGAGCATATTTCTAAAGCTGACATATAGGTAGCCATTCTAGAAATAATAAATAATATTTAGCCGATAAAAAATTTGAGAAATAAATCGAAAGGATTCCGAATTTTTAGAATTATAAAGCCTAAATAGTAATAAAAAAATATTGGAATGGTTTCTTTTTTGAGATTAAATCAAAACTGTGTATTATAATCATTTGATTTGAATTAACCTACCATACCAAGGTGATGTTTTCTTGATATAATAGAAAAATTATATTTTTCCAAAAGAGGCCTGAAATAATTGTTTTTGCTTTATCTGATTTCCAAAGTTTCCCACGAATAGAAAATCGAATTCCAAAGAAAAAAAAGCCGAAATTTTTAGATTTTATTGCCAAAAAATGAAAAAGAATATAATTTTTAACACAATTGGAAAAAAGTGGTTTTTAATTTTTTATTGAGGAAACATATTTTCAAGTTGATGAAAAAGTAGTGAAAAAATACTCTGAAAAATTCAATCGCTGAACTTTTTTCCGCTATCTTATCAGCCTCATAACTTGCAGAAATTGGCTCAATAAAGCTAATGGATCGCATAGACTCTGAATCTTAAGTTTTGATTTATTTTTATTTTACAATAGGCAAGGATAGATTCTCTAGGAAGCAAATCCAATATATTGATGGATGTAATACCATTAGTTTCAGATGTTATTCTTGATTATTTTTAATTGAAATATCCTATAGCTTGGATAGTTGAAATTTTATAGTATTTTTTATATTATCTGTTCCGAATAATGAAAAAATGGGTATTTTAATACCAGATTTTAATATTTTTTTTTCAATTTTTACAAAGTTTCTTATTTTTGAGCGGATATTAATTGTGGTTTAAAGAATTTAATTTATGAGTTTAGCGTTTTATAAAAAAAATGATAAAATTTTGATATTTGTTTAGGTTTCGAACTTAAATTGAGATATGAAACAATTTGCATTATGTTTTAAATAATTTATCTCAACATATAAATTATTATTTTTTAAAAATATATTTGAATAACGTGATCTAAAGGTAATTTAAAGAGTGTGGGTTTTTTGTATTACGGCGTGATTTAAAGGTAGGGTGTTATTTGGGATAAGATATAAAGATCGGGTAGTTGATTTATATATATTGGGATTATAAGAAAGTGAATATTTTTTTTTGTATTGTTTGAGGATACTGATTTATTTTAAAAACATAATAGATAAGAGATATTTTCATTAAGTGAACTAACTTGATAGACTATCAAAAAAACAAAAAACAATTGAGAATCAGCACTTTATTCGTTATAAATACTATCTTTAAACAGAACCAATTCCTCCGTGTTCATTTTCTTTCTTTCTTTTGCTTTATTTTCCAAGTCGATAATCATATGGTGCTCAGGGATGTCCGAGAAAACGGCATACTTATTCTCTGGAATCCCTACAGTATAGATTTTTTGGTAACTTATTTCATCGGAATTACCAGTGAGTTCCATTTTTTTTACATAATTTATCCAATTAAGATAACTTCCGAGGCGGGTTAGATAGTTTCCTCCAATCAGTGGCCCACCATTTTCACATTTATCTTGTCTATAGTTGCCAATACCGGCCAAAAATAACTGTCCGCTATTTGTATAAATATAGGCATCTCCTGAACCATAAGCGACATTTTTACGGCCATTGCCACGATCAATTATTTTCGGGTCATAAGAATACCCAATGCAGCTATAGCAATAAGAGTCGGTGTTGTAATGGGGAAAGGTTTTTCTTGCATTGTATCTTATGATTTTAGGGGTCGTGGACTTTGCAAAAAGATTAAAACTAGTAGGATCATCTTCTTGATCTTCTATTTTTGGATAGAAATCAGCAGAAATCGAAATATTTGTATGAAGAATCGCCAGATTATTATCATATCGTCGAGGGAGAGTTTCTATGAAAAGTCCATGTATAACTACATCAGTGACCCCAGCCCCATTAGCTTTTTCAAAGCCTCTAACATTACTGTTGCCGATACTATCGTATCTGACTTTATTTTGTAGCACATATATTTTTGGGTTTTCACCTTTATTATTGATTACACAGCTTGCTGATGTCAGCACCATACTTTTTTCAATTAATACTCCTGTACATTGCCTACTCGTGTATTTTTTTGTATCCACATCTTTATATACATATGCCACAAGCACAAGACTATTCTGGATTTTATCGCTATTCGCATTTATATATTTTAGATCTTTTATAGATTTTTCATTGATGAGATCTGCATAAATGCCTTTAAAAAAAAAAGATAAAATCACGGTGACAAAAAGGGCTCGCATCATTTTCAGAGAGAAAAGTGATATTAGCTATCAAGAAGAGATAATGTGTACGAATCTGACTCTTTTAAAGTTCTTTTAGAATAATTATTCCAATGCATGGAGTCAAATGGGTATTTATAATTTATTTTCCAAACCGTAAAAACAATCAAAAGCAATTATTCTTTAGCTTACAAGTCCCTGTTTCCTTAAAGAATTCACTCTTTTTCATTATCGACTCCAATATTGCCTAGTGTTGTTTAGCATTCAGGTCTAAATTCCTTCTTACAATAAAATTCCGTGATACAAAAAAAAAAATAAAAAGGTCTAAATTCCAATACATTCATGTATTAGATATGCAATGTGTTTTCCTATATAAATATGCTGTAGCTAAATAATCACAACGATGGATTGGCAATGCATCACTTTGCAGATATGTTTTATTGCGGACAAACCTTACCAATCAAAAACTTACTTGTATTTAGGGCTTATAATACATACACGCGTGTTTCTAATGGGAATGTGTTATTATTAAAGTTGCAAATTTACTGATGGTATTTACAATGAGGCCAGCCGTACTTATATGTTTATAATGTTAAAATATTAATAATTGAATATACAGGTCAGTCACCAAGACTGATAGAAGTGTTTGTATATGAGTTTTGTCTAAACAATATTTGTGCTTCTAGCCATGAAGAGACAAATAAATCCGCTATTTTGATTGCATTACCTTTATAATGCAGTTTATACTTTTTTTTTGCTTTTTTTGAAAATAGTTTTATGGTGTTAGAAATACCGATTTAGTTGTTTACTCTTGCGACTAACTAGCTCATTAATAAAACTAATTCTCTTTTTTTACAACACAATAATTCTAAGCTCTCGGAAACTTATTCTGCCTAATAAATTGAGCTATGTCACCTTTTTTTTTCCTATCAAAGAATTACATTGGCTTGATGTTTTTCTACAGAATAAAAAAAATTTATTGGTTAAGCATTATTATGATACTTCTAATTCAATCAGGGTAGATTAATTATTTTTTACTGTAAATTTATTGGCAGATGGGCTTTAGTAGATTTAAGTGATTTGATTAGTTTCAGATTTCCTGATTTGTGGAAAGCAGAAGCCATTGGCCATTTAAAATAACTTGGTTGGTTAAAGAATATATTCGGTAAAAATTAACTTTGATTAATCCAATTGTAGGAATTATCAATATTAAAAACCAATTAATCAATTCAAAATAAAAATAAATAGCACCCATTCGCCCATTAACGTATTATTTTAGGCTATTGTAGAACCCGAGTGGTTATAGCAAAATGGTTGGCCAGATCAGTAGACGGGCTGAGTGTTGACTGAAATCTCAATATCTAATTTGGCTGAATTATCCTGATTTGACTGAAATCTCAATATCTGATTTGGCTGAATTATCCTGATTTGACTGAAATCTCAATATCTGATTTGGCTGAATTATCCTGATTTGACTGAAATCTCAATATCTGATTTGGCTGAATTATCCTGATTTGACTTTTTCTACCCAGATTTGGCTGAGACTACTAATAGGCGGGAATCGGAAGTATAGCTCAGAATCCAAATATTACGGAATTCTGAATAGCTATAAACTAATAAATGTAGTTTTCAGATTTAGCATTAGCTGTGGTGAGCTAATATCTCTCCCTCACCCATCTAGAACCCAATCTAAAGAATACACGGGTCTCGCCACTATTAATTCCATCCTTAACCATCTCCACCTCCCCTTTTTTTCGTTCTCTTGGTATTTTTTTTTCTTGTATCTTTTAATATAAATGTCAAATCTACTGACAAGAGCTCCTCTATTTTCTAGAAAACTGTGTGGTTCTCTGACTACTGCTCACAAATTATACACTCTAGGCACCAGAATGACTCTACCTAGAGTCGCTGAATTCTCGTCAGCGGTCCCAGAAACAACCAAAATGAGAGCTATGGATGCAATCAGAATGGATAGTGTTGGCAAAAATGCTTTTGAGAGCCGTGAATTGTGGAAACCTGCTATTTCACGTGGCGCTTTTGGTGCGAATAACTACTATACACTATACCATCCCTTTTTTTTTATTTTATAAAAAATAATTTGTTACTTTTAATATCCCAAAAATATTCTCTATAAAGAAAAAAAAGAATGCGATCAAAAGTATCGTTCTTTGTTACCTTTATTTCACTAATTCCTATTCTGAAAAATACATTTGATTTGTAGGTGGGCAAATGGCAGCACAGGCTTTAATGGCAGCCTCCAAGACAGTGCCACCGCATTTCTCTGTCAATTCCCTGCACAGCTACTTTTTGCTGCCTGGAAATATTGAGGTTCCAATACTCTACAAAGTCGAAGAAATCCGTTCTGGTAAAAATTTAAATACAGTTATACTCCACTACTTACAGAACTTTAATTTTTTTAAAGCATATCCACCATTAATCAAGTTTTTGTTTCTTTGCAGGAAGATCTTTTGCATCAAGGTCAGTACATGCATTTCAGAGCGAAAAGAAGGTGTTTACAATGATATGCAGTTTCCAGGTATTTGAAAAATCAGGAGTTGAGCACCAATACGTTATGCCTTCAGTCCTGGGTCCCGAGTACTATAAACCCGAACTGCGGTTTGAAGGCACGAGAAGCATATTCGGTAGTTCCGGTCCTTCCCTGTACGAACTTGCCGGCAACGTCGGCGTAATAGGAAGAAGTGTCACTAAAGAAAACCTCGATGTCGACTACCTCTCTGCCCACCCATTGCCCGAACCCCAAGCTAATGTCGGCGAGTCGGCTGATAGTCCACACGCGTTCCGCCGCTGGTGGCTGAAACCCGACTACGAACCATCCGAAGGCGAGAATACGTTCGTTTCGGACCAGTGCGTTCTGACGTACTTTAGCGATTTCCGGTGCCTGTTCACAACAACCCTCCCGCACAACCTCAAGCGCGGGTCAAGCACTAATTTTGGGATCAGTATGATGGCATCCCTCGACCACTCGATTTGGTTCCATGCGCCGTTTAGTGCATCTGAGTGGATGCTGTACGACCTAGAAACCAGCCGGGCGTCGAGCGGGAGGGGATACGTCACCGGCAGGGTATTCAGTCGGGACGGAGTCCTCGTTGCATCAGTGGCTCAGGAAGGGTTGCTGCGAGTTACGGATACTGGGGATACGGTAGACCCAGTGATGATCAAGAACAATCCGCCCCAAATCTAGTGGATAATTCTTGCAATAGACCCAACCGCTTTTATCGAAATGCCACAAAAAAAAAAAAAGAAATAGCGATACTATACAATACCGAACCGCTCATTTAATATGCATTTGTAAATTTGCTAAATTTTTTAAATTGGTTTTTTCATTTATTCTAGAAAATATAAAGTTTGATTATACAATAGAGATAGTAAATATAAGAAGGACGAACTTTTTCAGAGCTAATTGAGAGATTTGGAGGACTGGATATGGTCTTTGACGACGGATTTGATTTCGTCTTGGGTGGCGTTATGGGCAACCAAGGACTGGTTGAACGGATTTTCAGGAGATTTCTGCCATTCTTTCCACAGCAACTGCTTGAGCTGCTGCAGCCGCAGACCTTTATTCTCTTCTTTGAGGCGGGGCAGTTCGCGCTCTTCGAAGGCCTTAAGAGCGGCCTTGTGGCGACGTTCGGGGTGCCGGTCAACGAGACCGCTGAATCCGGAGCTCTTGTCGATACTGACGGCGTGGGAAGAGGCCAGGGACTCCTCGAGGGAGATGGTATCGAAGACGTGCAGGGCGTCGTCTAGCCCAGACGCAGAAAGGGTCTCAACGGGCTCAGGCTCAGGGGAAACAACAGCAGTAGCAGCTAGAGAGCGGGGAACGAAAGCAGGAGCAGACCCGTTGAGCAGGGACACGGGTTTCCCAACGCCAGTCGTGGGTTTAGTCGAAGGAGCCGCCGCCGCTGCCGCCGCGGGTTTCTTGGCGCCAGGGAACAGCTTAGAGGCAGCAGCCGGCTGTTTCTTTGCGAGTTTGGCAATGGCGGCTTCTTCGGCGCGCAACAAGTCATCGGCCTCTTTCTTGCGCGCGAGTTTCTCCTGCTTCTTGGCGAACTCCTGCTCCTTCTTCAGCTGTTTGGCTTCGTTGGAACCAACGGCCCATTCCTCAGCCAGTTTGCGTTCGTGAACTTGGGCCTTCTTTGAATCTTTTTCTTGCTGCACCAACGCCTTCTTTTGTTTCGCTGCCGTGACTATTATTAACACACACCCAGATTTTTTTTTTTTTTTTTTTTTTTTTTT
>LSSL01002273.1:0-23845 GCA_001953115.1 Smittium mucronatum
CTAACTACAATAAGCTCCTCTGCCGGACTACCGGCTGTGTACCTACGGGAAAAGGAATCAATCTACCAACCGAAAGACCCCCCCTGGCATTGCTTCAAGTAGGCTGGATGACTGAGGTTACGTGCAGTCATGAATTAAGCTCTTTGTCAATAAACAACAGTTCATTGAATCTACTGAGCTCCTAGTCAGAGCCTACTTCTAACAGGATTAATAAAATTAGGCTCCTACCCAAACGTGGGTTTGATCGACATGGCTTTCCTACAAATAGCTGTTAGACGCTGAGATCCGTCTGACTGTCGAACGTTGGACTTGTGCACTAGACTATGTCTCAGCTGTGCTAAACGATCGGTTCCTCCTGTTTCTAGATGGTCCTCCTCTGGAATCGCTGTCCTCCGAATCGCTGTGCGCTATCTCCACTACTCCCAACCAAGAATAGTACAACGCTGCGTGAAATTTTAGTCTAGTGTACTTCGAAAAGTACATTATTAAGCCCCTAAATCACGGCGAGGTATTTCACTCTTAGGGGTTTATCTAATAGACAATTATTATTTTTACCCCTTCAGGAAAAGCGGTTAAACTATAGCTATAGCTACCCATATAATTAAAACATCCAATATAATATAATTGCTAATAATTGATTAAGCCTAATAAACCATCAAATAGAAAATAAAAACTAGGAATAAAAAGTGTTTCAGAATTTTTTTGGATCCCAAATAGAATAATAAATATAAGATCTTTTTTTGGAACAGCGAATGTATAAATGAAATAATAAAAAAAGTTCAATTAAGTCTATAAATAACTCTTTTAGAAATTTTCTCATAATTAGCTATCAGAAATAAAATTTATAAATTTTTTATGGCATATCTTTCAGAATTCACTGATATTTTTAGGTTTAATATATTTTTTCCAGCTTTTGTGGGAAAAAACCGTTTAATTTTATTTTTTTTATAATATGTATTGAAAACCGTTTTTTTTCTTGAATTTATCCTTTATTAAGAATTAAAAATGGTATCCATTTTCAGAGTAGATATCGTCGAATATTTAGTATTCTCCAGTATTTTTTTAATAATAATTAATTAATTAATGAGTAAATATTATATTATATAAATATCTAAATTTTTATTTTTAGATAGAATTGGGATATAAAAATTATTTTCTACGATTCGGGTCGTATAAAGAGTAATAAAAAGGTCAATAATAGTTTTTGTAGTTTTTATGTGACTTATAAATCGTGAAAATCATAATTTAAAGCCATGAAATTTAAGAAAATAATCAAATTTAACTCATATTGTTATTTTTTGCTGAAAATTTAGTTTTACAGGTTTTTTTTTCGGATTTTTTAATTAAAGGATAGTTTTACCCAATTTTTCTTTTCTTTTTCAAATAATTAATATTATGTGAAATTTATGGCTCTTGATATTTCTAATACTAAGCTAAAGTAAACTATAGTATTCAATAGATAAAAATAAAACACAAATATTTTCATTAGTTTTATATCTGATATTATACATTCTAAATCTAAATATTGATAATTAAGATATTATATTAAAGCTGGAAAATTTTCCAAAATTTAAAAAAAAAATTGAGTAAAAACTCTTATCTGTTTTATTCAATTAATTTTTTTTTATTAAAAAAATGAAATTCTTCAAAAAAAACTGTTAAAATTCCACAAAAAAAAATCTATCAATTTAAACTCAAACAAATTTTTAAATTTTATAAATTAGGGATATTATTTTTAATTTAATTTTGAGACGGAAGGTATATATATATATACTTTATACCAAAAATTATCTTTTATCTATATTTATGGAAGTATATTGCTTAAGAAATTAAACACCTCAAATCCTCTCTCATAAAATTTTATTTTGTAATTAAAGATGAGGAAAAACTATGCACTTCATTACTAATTCACATTCCACCCCAAACCTGCAGAGAATTGAGTGATGTTATTCATCTCTCCCCCCTTCTATATGGACTCTTCCAATTTTTTTCTGTACTAAAAACGATAAGAGTTTTTAAATTACCCACGATAAAAGACTTATGCGAAAAGTTTAAAGTTAGGATTTTAACGGAACTTATAGAGAGTACCTCTAAAGAAGGCAATAATTCACACTTAACAAGTATAGTAAATTCTAATTATGTATCAAAATAAAAGCTTTTTTAATGTCTTAGTAGAGATTGATATAGACCCATCATTATCCCTAAATTATGCAGCTCTACTCCAAGCAACTACATTCTAAAAAAAATAAATTATAATCTCAGGAATTTTTAAATTAATAACTATGAAAGGTAATGTATATAAAACTAGGAGCTGACTAAAATATATATATATATATATATAAACTAAAACATTAACCTCTATACTGAAGGGTAGTGATACCAGTCCAAAAAGTTAAAAACCACAGAACAGCGCTTAAAAATATTAAAAAAAAAGACAAAAAATAATCTAATCAAACATTAAAAAAAAGTTTAAAACGAAATCTCCTAAAAAAATGAAGAAATAAAAAAAAGATAAGTCAGTGTAAATAATACAAAAATGGTCTAAAAATAGTCTCATATAATCATAAAGTTTTCCAATAATTCTAAAAATATTAAAGGTATTTGATTTTTCTTAAGAAATGGAGATTTCTAAAAACTTAATATTGAATACTTGACCGAATTTAGATTGAAAAAAAAAGAAAAAAACCTATTTATTTTGTCAATATTGAGGCTATTATCACTGAAAAAAACCGTACCGAAATATTTAAACATAAAATTTCCTATTATGTTAAGATTAGATTATATATGCTCAATAATATTGAAATTTATCCAAGAAAAATTTAATTTAAAGCAGGTTAAAGATTAAATAATAAATATTATTTATTTAAAATCCATAAAAATAAAAATAAAGATAAAAAAAAACATCTTATTTGTGCTTAATTAAAACTCTCATATTAATATAAAAAAATAAAAGTTTTATTATTAATAGTGTTTAAAAAGAATTAATTGATCAATAGATAATATAAATCGAATAAATTTCTTTTAAATTATTTATTTTATTTAAATGATAAAGTAATCATCGATTTTTCTAATATATTTTATCTATTATCAAGAAAGTAATTTCATTAAATTATAAAAAAACAACAAAAATATTATATAATAAAAATACGCGTTAAAAAGGTATTAGAACAAGATAAGATAATTTTTTGATTAATAATGAGCATTTTTTCGATGCAAAACCTTTTTAAATACATAAAATAATCTAACCCAATACAGAATTTCGGAAATATTTCTAATTGGTATTATTGTTATTATACAGTTGTAATCTTTTTTGAAACTTTCGAATTGGATTTAAAACAAAAGCTTTGAACACTATTAAATTTTATAAATTTTTTCTATAAATCATAAAAAATAATGTAAAAATCTCTATTTAATATAAATAAACACTATAAGCTTTCAATATGATAAAATTTCACTAAAAAATATTTTTTATAAAATAAAAATACCGGAAGCATTAAGTTTTTAAGTTGAGCCCATTTATAAAGGAATCATGCTAGGTTGTGAGATTTTATAAACCTCATGTTTAAATAGATAAGAAAAAGCTTTATTATATCTATTAATGCGGAAAGAAACTGGTTTCTGCTCTGAATTATTAAATTAATGCATAAAATGATATTTTATAGTGGTATTTGAATTGAAAAAGTATACCAAATCATTTATAAAGTACGATTATCTGATTACATAATCAGGCCCCCTCCGTAAAAAAATGATAAGTGTTGATGATAAATGTTAATATTTTAATTAAAATATGATAAAAGCGTCTTAACAGGGATTTTACACCAATTCGGTGGTCAGATTTTATAATGTTATTATATGCAGCTTCACAGTCCAAAATATTTAATGAAAAAATTTTATTCCAAAGATCCCAAATGAGTTTAATTGCTCCAAATATTTCTTTGTAGCATGGATAACCGATATCGAAACAACATTTTATTATCATAATAAAGACCATGTCAAAGGTTATAACTTGTAATAAAAAATTATGTATGCATTTTTTTTTTAAAAAAAATAGCTTTTCGGTTTAAAGTATTCTAAAATTTAAAAATCTATTATTTTTTCTTCTCTAAATTGATTATGGATTTCCTCTTGCGCCAATGATAAAACTTCTTTTACAAAATATAGCACAACAAATGGATTTATTTGATTTAAGTTTTTGAAATTAGGGGGTGTGATATTAAATAATCTATCAGTTTATATACCTCAAAACTCATTTTAGCAAATGGGGTAGCAGTATCTCTTTTTTTTTTTAACGTAAAAAAATATACCAATTATTTCCCAAATTAAATTATAAACAACTCATTTTTCCAGAAATTTTCAAATAACCATTCAGAAATAGAATTTCATTCTTTATTCGCCGGATTAAAATCAAAAAATAAATCTCGTGTATCAAATAAGCAATTTTAAATCTGGCTACTTTTGCTGATATTTCTCAATTTCGGTCTATTCTTTATATAAAACTATTAGATATACATTCTTGTAAAGATGAGCCCACTCTTTTGATAAAAATATATAATACTTTATTCCATATCGTATTTTTTATTTCTGAATATATATATATATATATTTGGTATATATTTTTTTTAGACTATTTTAAGGGGTTGAGAGATGTTTTAAAAAATTAACCCAATAATTTAAAAAAATTTAAAAACAATTCAAATATTCCTACCTATCGAATCTACATATAGTATTTTTATTTGAAATAAAGCTCATAATTTTTTTTAAAATTTTAGAATTATTAACATCATTTTTTACTTGAAATAAAAAATGTATTACTTTTATCATAAAACAACAGGAGAGAAAAAAAAATCAATATTTGAAGTTTTAAAATCAATTTTACTGTGTTTACTCTTTTTTTAAATTGAGAATAAAAATTAATAAAGATTGATTTTCATAACTAATACTTACCAAAAATATAAATTTTGTTATAAATTCAAAATAAAAACACAATTAACATATCAATTGGGCGCTAAATAAAACATTCAAGCTTATAGTTAATAGATTTAATTAAATTAAAAGATTTTTATCGTTTAGTGGAATTTTTTTTTATGAGTTTATATTTTCAAGTTAAAATGATCGATTCCTAGTAGCATGACGTGGAAAAATTTAATTAAAAGAGCAGTTTCCTACAAAGGATTTGAATTTTTTAAAATTGAAATAAAAATATAAAAAACTCTTCTTTACGAAAATATCATTATCAGAATGTGATATTTTCATATATTTTTTGAAAAATAGTAGTTTATAAAGGGGTTTTATTAAAAAAAATAGGGGTTTATCTGGTATTTTATTGTGAAAAATGTATATTTATCAAAGAAAAATGGTCGAATTTCTTCATATGCAAAAACATGCTATTTATATTTAAAAAGGTATATAAAAAAATTTCTTTGAAAAAAAATACCATAGCCAATAAAATTTAGTTGAAGTGCTCATCGTAAGATTTATTCTATTATAAAATAATTAAAGATTTACTTAGTTTTTTATAGAGTTCCCCGTTCTTATATATAATAATTTCGTCGCATTTTTTATCCATTCCAACTACATATTTTCAATTCGAAAATATTTACTTTAATTATTTAACCGTTTCTATAGAATTTTTTACAAAATAGACAAAAATTGAAAAAAAATAAATGATAATGATAATATTTACAACCGATTTTTTGCAAAAAGAGTTAATGATTAAAGTTTTAATTTGGTTTCTTAAATAAAATTTAAAAATTGGAAGGTTTAATTTAAAACTTATAAAGATTAGGAAATTATCAGATTTACAAGTATTGACTCTTATGAAAAAAATAAGAAAACAATTAATGAAAGAATTTCATCGATAAAATACTATATTTTATCTATGACATATAAATGGATATTTTTATCAACATTTCATTCAAAACATTCTATATGAGCAAATGTGATAGCTTTATTATTATTATTATTGAAAAAAATTTACAAATAAACCCCAAATAATTTAAATTCCTCTCACTTTTCTTAATTTATTGGAATAAAAAAAAGGCTATGTTGAATCCATCTTGAAATGATTTATAAGTATAACATAAACAATGATGGATGAGAAAAATATTTCTAAAAAAAAAATACTAATGTTATTTAATGCATGGATACTTTGGCAAATGAAGTTAGCTTGTAATAAAAATCCTGAAGATGCAGGATTTTCGATATTTTTAATCAAACCTGGTTATAAAATAGCATTCCGGATTATTATTTTTTTGAAACAGGAAATTCCAAGACGGTGCTGCTCATTTAACAAAGAAATCATGCCTTTTCAAATAAAATGTCTGGTTTTTTGGATATAAAGTTGTTATCTGTGTATAACTTTGATGGTAGGGATATTCACCATCTATCCTGCTAAAAATATTGTAATTACGGATTAAAATAGATATTATAAGCTTTAATTGATGTGATGCCATTTCACGATAAGGGCAGGATCTTCTATTTATAAAACAAAGTGTTATGGAAATAGCAATGATAATTAAATAATTAAAAGAAAAAAGATTTTATGCTACAAATTTACTTATTAAGGCCCCAGATGGGAATGTAGACATTTTTATCCTAATTGGGAATAAAAATATCCAAATCAATTAATTTTTTTCAGTGTATAAATGAAGTCATAGGGTTTGAAAATCCCATTTAGCGTTAAATAAATAAGGGATAATTTAAATCACCGATAATTTAGAGTTTGTGAACAGATGTCTTTCTGGGATGAAGTCATGTGCATAAGGGCCAAATTTTTGCGTATTTCTGAAGTATGAATAAGAATTGAAGGATACAAATGAGCCTTTTTTTATCGATAATCCACTAGATAATGTTACGTCAGAAAGAACTTTTCTGTGTACATAATCTACAAAAAAGTTAAAAATGTGATCGAGAATAAAATGGGAATTTTTAAACTGAGGATATTTTTTTTTTTACAAACCTGCAGGGTTAGATAGCCTTAGCGACTCGAGAATAACCGCATCTAGATAATGCATGTTATCTATGGCAGATAAGCTCAAGTTTGAGCCGCATTTTAAAACTATTTCACGCTGTTCATGTAGCAGTTTTTTAAAAACCTCAGGCCTAGTAGAAATATCCATTATAATATTTGATAGCCTGGAGGAGCTTATTAATGAAAGCGATCGAAAAGCTGATAAAAAGCCAGATGCTACATATTTGGGATCATCTGTTCCTAGAATGTCCGGCACAGTTTTGTACGTTTGGATTGCGTCCTAGAATATTCAAAGAAAAGAATGTGCGGTATAAAACCTTTTATATAAAAGAAAGAGAATCTTTGAGGATTTACATAATATTTTTCAACCAAATCATTTTTGTTAGATCTTAATTCCATTTCTTTGGATATAAACTCATAGATATAATTCAAGTCTTTTGAAGATTCGATATATATCGGAACATTCCTAGATTATAATCAACATTTTTAAATTGAATATGTAGAGTAATTAATATAGAGCCTTAACAAACGAAAAATAAAATTTTCATACAAAATGTGGCTGAAGAAAGAGGTATCGCCAATCTTGTCTATACCACTAATCTTATAGTTATTAATGGCTTTCAATAATTTTTTGTCGTATTTTGATCTCTAACAAGGGAAATGCAAAAATTTATTTAAACGAAGTAAAACGAAAGGTGGAATACGAATAATCAAACTTACAGGACCAAAAACTCTGAAAATAGCTAAGTGGTGCAAAAAATTAAGTTATAGATTTTTTTAAAAAATTTAGTGACAAACTAACCGTTTTTTGTCAGTATGTAATTAAAGAAGTCATTAGCGTTTTCGATCTTGATTACCCCTTTAAAGATTTTATGTTGTGAAAAATAGAAATAAATCATTTAAATTTTTATTAACATTTAAATGCGCAAAAAACCCTTACCGGCGGATATATTGAAGCCGTATTTATAAATATACTTGGGTATATAAATCGAGAAAATCCCGAATTCTTCATTAATGATTTCATGTACCCATAAACGAGATAATAGAAAAGGTAGTTTTGCACTAATTCTTAGTTTTGTCTTTGGAAAAAACAAATATGATATTATACTGTTCGCAGTCTGGTAAAAATATTTGTTTCAAAAAAGCGTTCAAGTGAAGAAAATTAACAATCCGGTTATAATAATTAAAGAATTACCGAATCTTGGCCTGAATCAACTTCAAAAATACCAGAAGAGAAGCCCGAGTACTCGCATAAATAACTGCCGCCCATGCAATAATTTTTTTTTGCATTATTGAGTTCCATTATATCGTTTTCCTAAAATTATGGTTAATTGGATCAACAAAATTTTTTTTTCACAAGATTAAAAAATCTAAATAAAAACCTCCGAAAGAGCCGAGGAAACTTTTTCAGGGGATATGGTATCTGAATAATTCTTAGGGCTAAAAATTAATGGATAAATCCTCTACATGGTAATATGAATTTATTTAGATTATTTCGTAAAAATCTTGATAATAAGTCACGCGGAGAGATCCTTAAAAGCCTACCTCGTTGTACTTAGGGTTAGCCATTTCTTTTAGATATTTTTTTAGGAGTAGTGATAACGTAATCGAAGAGGTTACAGCTAAAAAAACCATCACTAAATCGATACAAGGTGAGTATAAATATAAAAAGTGATGTTTTGAAATTCCATATCTACTAAAACACAAAAAAATGGTACAAAAAAACAGAAGGAAATCTAATACTATCATTGTATATATCGTTTTAACGATGCAAAGCTTTATTTTAAAGGTGCATCAACAACAGCTGTAAAGCTATAACTCCAGATCATGTTCTTTTCTGTTTTTGTAAGATTTTTTTTTGAGTGGAATACTGATTAAAATGTTAGTGCCGCGACATTTGAGCCAAATTTTTGACCCAATTGACCTAATGGAATTGATGATATTTTCAATTGGTCAAAACTTTTTTTTATCTTTTATGAGCCACTTAGCAATCAAAAAAATTGTTTTAAAACGTAATAATACAAGCTTTAAATAAGGTCGACGATTATTTATCCACACTTTTACACAAAACTACACACAACTATGCTAATTTGCAAAAGAATATCCTATTTAGGGGATACTTTTCAATACCAGACTTTTTTTTACTAGATTGACTATCAGCTAATACCAAATATAATCAGCATCAAACCAATAAACTTTATAAAAACATACTGGCTCTAATAAATCTTCCAAATATTGCCAATAGAAAACATGTTGTAGTTCCGACTCCAGATTAACCAACATATTTGATCTTGGTCTAGCACTAATTTCCAAATTCGGAAAGTTGTAAAAGTTAAATAGTAAAATATCAGGACTCGTAGAGAATCTCACATTTGCACAAATTTTTACTTTGACCAATAAAAAAAAAATAAAGTTACGACTTTTGTTCGAAAATATTAAGCCCTCATCTTTGATCAGGACACCTAAAATTTACCAATAAGATATTAATATTTAAAATAAAATCCATATTCAATAAATTCATAAATCGACAATACTGCATAAACTTAGACATCCATCTATAAGCAATGTCGGGAAAAGTCTATCTTGATTGTAGGTAGAGCTCCAATTTCTCTTAGGTACGCTGCCATTAGACCGTCAGAGGAATCAATTAGCGTTTAGATATTGATCTTTTTTATGTAATATTAACTTTTTTACTATTTTTTTAGCAGTGTTTAAGATGCTATCTGCCAATAAAAGTCCGCGATAGAAAAATTAAAGATCTAAATATAGAATTTTTGGTGGTAAAAATACGGTTACGGGACATTTCACCTATTTCCAATTGACCTACATGACATTTCACCCAATTTATGACCACTAATAATTAGGTATTAAGCACGTATTTTTAAAAGGAATATTTCGTACAAATTAGCTATTTTTACTGGGAAAGTGCATTTTGATTTTAACTCATAATAGGCTGCATAATTAGGTGAAATGTCATTTAGGCCAAATATCCTGACACCTAAAAATACAAATTACTGACACAATAGATTTAAATAAAAGTACAAAAACATGTTTATCAAAGCTTAATGAATACTATTAATGAGATCAATATGCATAGTTTATAGATTGTTTTGTACATTTTTCTATTGCTCTTAAAAGCATATAGGCTTTAAAAATCATCTTATAAAAACCGAACACTCAAAAAGCCTATTGGCTCTCACATGAATATGTAAAGAATACGATATGAATACGATATGAATACGGTTTTCATCACTAAGCATACTCAAATATGAATATTGCAAAAATAATATTTTCCTTGTCTAATGATCGGCTAATATAAAAAAACCTTGTCATGAAATTAATACTATGAAGATCTGCTAAATTTGAGTCATTTTGCATAATGGTAAGGGATTTTATTTTCTTCCATTTTTTAAAGACTTTTTTCCAGAAAAACAGTTTAAAAAAACCACAGAAAAAGATTAGACTGAAAGAGGAGAGCTAAAAACGCCGATATTTAAATGAAAGCGATACGAAAAATTTAAAACTCTCAAAATTTTACTTGGTTAAAATTTTCAAAATAAAGCGATTAATTGTGTAGCTATTTCTTTTTTTTTAATTTTTTTCTTTTTTTTTCAAAATCAGATATTTTTTAATTCTAAGGCTCCTTCCCACAATCACAAAAATGATTGTATCGATAATTATATTGAAATTTAAATTACCCAAATTTTTTAATTACCATATTCTCAATAAAAAATCCTGATGCTTATTTTTCCTGGAGTTTAAATCCATTCTTTACTTAGAGCTTTTAATAGTGCAAGGTGAATGACACATTTAATAAATATTTAAAACAAAAAAAATTTATTAAAATTTACTTTTCGAAGCAGGTAATAATGAGACATCCCTATTCAATTATAAAGAAATCTCGCTTCTTTAAATAAAAAGTTTGGTTTTTTGGGTATAAAGTTGTTATCTGTGTGTAGCCCTGATGGCTGGGGTATTCTCCGTCTATTCTACTAAAAACATTGTATTTGCGTATAATTATAGATATTATCAGCTTTAGCTGGTATGATGCCATTTCCCGGCATGGACAGGATCGCCTAATTAATGATAAAATAGTACGAAATTTTCTTTTTTAGTTATATAACTTCAAAGGATAAGTTTGTAGAATAAATTTACTTATTGAAGCCCCAAATGGGAATATAAGGGTTTTTATCCTAAATAAGAATGAAGTTTTTTGGATTATTTTATTATCAGTAGTATTTAGATAAAGTCACACCCGTCGAAAAACATCTATTGTTAATATAATAGCGAGAAATATTTAAAATTACCGATAATTTCGAGCCCGTAAATATGTGTCTTTCTGGAATGAAGTCATGTGCATAAGGACCGAATTTTTGGGTATTTCTGAAGTATGAATAAGAATTGAAGGATACAAATGAGCCTTTTTTTATCGATAATCCACTAGATAATGTTACGTCAGAAAGAACTTTTCTGTGTACATAATCTACAAAAAAGTTAAAAATGTGATCAAGATTAAAATGGGAATTTTTAAATCGAGGATAAATTATTTTTTTTTTACAAACCTGCAGGGTTAGATAGCCTTAGCGACTCGAGAATAACCGCATCTAGATAATGCATGTTATCTATGGCAGATAAGCTCAAGTTTGAGCCGTATTTTAAAACTATTTCACGCTGTTCATATAGCAGTTTTTTAAAAACCTCAGGCTGAGTAGAAATATCCATTATAATATTAGTTAGTCTGGAAGAGCTTATTAATGAAGCTGTTCGAAATACTGATAAGAATCCAAATGCCACTGATTTGGGATCATCTGTTCCCAGGATATCAGGCATAGTTTTGAAAATTTGTATTACATCCTAAGACAGTTTAAAGAAAATAACAAGTGAGTTGAAAATTAGTTTTATAGAGGAAAGTTCGTTTTTTAAAGAGCTACATGGTATTTTTCATGGAGGTTTTGGTTATTTTCCCTAAATTCTATTTCTTTAGAAATAAAATCATTGATGTATTTCAGATCTTTTGAAGCCTGTATATATATCGGAATTTTCCTAAATATATCCAAGATTTTAGGATTTAGTTAATAGGGAATTGATTAAGGATAAAAAATAAATAGAAAAAACTTTACAAAATGTTATTGACGAAGGAAGTATTCCCAATCATGTCGACACCGCTAATTTTAAAATTTTGGATTGCTCTCATGAATTTTTTATCTTTTTTCGATCTCTAAAATAAATGCATATTAATTTGAAAATAATCTTTATCTAGATATATGATGGTGATTGAATAAACTTACGCGCCCAAAAACTCTTAAAATAGCTGGGTTATATAAATATATATAAATTAGTCAAGGAAATGGATTTTTAGATAAATTGTAAAATAAACCATTTTTTGTTAATATATAATTAAAAAAATCGTTAGCATTCTCGATCTCAATTGCGCCTATGATAAAAATTTATTTCACAAAATATTTTTCAAAAAAAGGGTTAAAGATATTTTTAAAAATAAAAGGTAAAAAAATCCCGTACCAGCAGATATGTTGATGCCATATTTATATATATATTTTGAGATGTAAATTGAAAATAGCTCAGATTCGAGATTAAAAAGCTCTTGGTTATACAAAAATGAGAAGGGCCAAAGCAGCTTTGCGTTAATCTTGAGCTTTGTTTTCGGAAAAAACAAACGTGATATTAGGCTACTTGTTGTCTGAGATTTTTTGCAATCAGTAATATTTAAAGGTAAAATATTGCCTAAATTTAATGAAAATACAACTAAAGTAAATGGATTACCGAATTCTGACCTGAATCAACATCAAAAGTTCCGGACGAATAACTAGCATATTCTTTTAAATAACAACTCCCCATAATGTAGTTTTTGTTTGCATTTTTGAGTTTGATTATATCACTTTCCTAAAAACGAGGCTAAATTAATCATAAAATCATTTTTTGTAGGATTATCAATTTAAAAAGGTAACCTCTGTAAGTGACGAGGACACTTTTTCAGGAGAGGTGTTGTCAGATTGAATTTTCGGATTAAAGATCGAAGGATAAAACCTCTATATGAGCATCATGATTTAAATCTTGAATATTATCGAGATATATAGAATAAAAACATCGAATACTAATTCTTAAACAGATACCTCAACGTACTTTGGTGCAGCGAATTCTTTCAAGATCCTCTTTAGAAGTGATGATAATGAAATCGAAGACCTCAAGGATAAAATCAAAAGTATTAAATCTGCATAAGGAAGGTAGGGTGAAAACTTGTGGTATCTTGAGCACTCATGCCTAATAATGTATATAAGGATGGTAGATAAAAACAGAAAAACACCCATAATTACTCCTGCTCTGATTTTTGAGAATATGAAAAATGTTATCTATATATATACATCAAGTTATCGAATACCAAGTGGTAGAGCTAGTTTTTGTTCTGAAACATTTTTGATGATTTTAACGTTCTTAAGAAAAAGAAAGATAAGAAAGTCTCCGAAAGCAGTATAACTAGAACATCTAAAAGTAAATAGAAACCCTTACTCCATCAAGATCTGAACATAGATTCTAATTGAACAGCCCGATATATATTCTACTGCATCTACTGGTTAATAAAACAGCAGAATGGCAAGCAACTCTTTATTTTAGAGGCAAGTGAGAAATTTGAGGTCGCATAATAATATGCTTTTTTTGATAATATGCAGAAAAATCTATATTAATCGTGAATCTTGATTCACTAATGTGTATTTATGATTTTTTTTCTAATTCATAATTTTCCTTTTACAACCTTTATTAGTTAATTGAATTTTAGCTAATAAGAGGCTATTTGATGATATTTTCCCTATGCTTATTCTTATTTCTTTTATTTGATTTTCAACCCATTAGGTACACAAATACTTTGGATTTCGGGAAAAAGTGTTAAAATACTAAAATCTTCCTTTTTTTTTACGCCGGATTTAAAAATTTTCCCTTTACGTACCAAATAATGGTACGAATCACATTATTATGGATGAATCACTAAAATTAAAATATCGCAGTGTTTCATCACTGAAGTTTTGGGATTTTTTTTATTGGACGCTTTTATTTTTTGTTCGACCCTTTCCGGGCCCAAATTTGTGCTTCAATTCTATTTGTGGATACTAAACATTTCAATTATCTTGATTTCTTGATTTATCCAATGATGTACGAATATTATTAGCACAATTTTAAAATTGAAAAAAAGAAAAGAAAGCCATTTTATCAATCTTCGGTCCTGAAACACCCCGAGCTAAAAAAAAAAAAAACGGTCCTGAAGGGTCAATAGGAGTAAGAATGCAAGATATTTTTTGATGTTATAGATACAATTTCGGCTGACTCTTTCAGGTCCAGTGGTACAAAAAATGACATTTACTTTTTGCTCGATGCTTTCATTAGACTATTATGTTTGTATACTGTGGATAAATCAAGAAATTAAGTTTTGTCAAAATGATTAGTTTGCGCAAATAGGAGTGAGGCTTAAAATTGGGCCGGAAAGCGTTAAGAAATTCATTATACTACATCACTAAATTCAAAAGTTCATAGAAAACCATATTATTCATTACGCTAGACCAAAAATTCCATGATTTTGGAATTTATATAGGGCTAGAAAGCTTATAAATAAATATGTGCTATATTATTATTATATCATGAGTCGCAAAAAAATTTTTGGGAAAATTATATAAAGAAATAAGATCAGAGAATCAATTAACTTAAGCAGTTTATATTAAGGAATTTATATAATTAGTCATCACAACATAATAAAAAGGGACAATTCTTTACCCTTTCATAGCCAATGTTATAAATAATTGATTTCGTTTTTTTTTCACAACGCTAAAACTAGACTGGTAATATTGTATTATACTGTATATATCAAGAAATAAATTGAATCGGGTTTATTGATATGGGAAATTCTTAGAGAGCGGACACTTTACTGTTAAATTTTTAATAATTTCCTAATTCGGAAAAAAACATGCTGGTTTATAAAATTATTGGGTGGTTTAAATCTTGGACCACAAAAAGAAGTCCTCCATTGGAAAAATGCTGGTGGTTTATTATACTAATATGTTATTATATTTTTGTTGGCCTGGTTTTGATTAGATTTTATTTGGTCAATGGTTTCTATAGTAAAAAAAGTCTGGTCTTGAAAAGAATCTCCCATATATCCAAATAAAGGTCAAAAAATAATTTTGGAATAGAAGGGGCTAAGAAACTGTAAGGGATACAAGTCATAAACAAAAAAATTATTTCAAATATATATTTCATTTCATAAAAAAAGTATCCAATAAAAAAAAAATGGCAAAACTTTTATTGATATATGATGAAATTTCAGTGGCGAAACACATAATTTTTAATTTTAGTGATTGAAATACAATTTCAATGATTTGGGCCAGTATTTGGTTGACAATGGGTTGTTTTTTTAGTGATATAATTACGCTACCTCTTTAAATTTCCATTTTTTAAATTTTAAATTTTATATTCGAAATGATAAAAATTAACTGAGTATCAATGTAAATTGAAAACAAAATACTGATATTAATAAAAATAAAAATAAAAATTTACCTGAAATTACAGCCAACCAAGCCGAAATTGCATTTTGGCGGCTCAAAATCTTATGCCCATTACCAAAATTGCTTTTCTCAAACATTTTTCATCATAAAAATCGTTATTTCATAGGAAAAAAATCCAAAATTTCCATTGGCCTTTTTTATATAATAAAAATATATTCCATTTGAATCGGTGAAATAGTCATTAACCCTTTTCAGGCTCGAATTGTTCTTATTTCCTATTTGCATATATTGGGCGGTCAACGCAACTGAGGCGTTTATTTTGTAAAAAAAAATGTTCGAAAACGGGTTATTGCCCCTTTCGGTGTAAAAATATCATCTGAAAAAATTGAATTTTGCCGAGAAAAGCTTATTTTAAATCACGCCATATTGGAGTATTATCTAATATAATAGCAATAATTTAGTATCAAAATTCTAATGGTAATGTTTTTCCACTTCCATAATTGTGGCTAATCATCACAAAAAATCTCGACCTCGGCCTCGACTAAAAATTGGCCATATAATGAACAAGTATGTTTTCTCAACTTTTTTTTTTTTGGCAAATTTCGATTTCTAATCAATCGTAGTTTTTTATATCGAGTTAGCCAAAAAAAAATTAAGTATTTTTCAATTTATTTTTCATCAGTAGTATTGTAAAATAAAAAAAGATCAAGAATCTAATTAGCACTACAAATTCAGCTAGGGATACAGGCTTTACTACATATAAAGCCGCTCAATTGTATATATTTTATATCCCAACAATAATGAAAGCCTTACTGATTTAAATATTTAATAGTGGATTCCTCAAAAAAAAAAAGAAGGATATTTTCAAACCGGAAATAAAAATACTAAACATTAAATGCATTTTTTCAAAAAAATCCAAGCCTAAAGATTTTATAGAATAAATAATGAAGTAAATGAAACAAGTATAAAAAATTTAATTTTTTTTAAAGGGGTTTCCATCTTACCACAGCAAAAATTTGTGCTTTAAAATAAAACAACGTTTAGTTTTTAGATGGTGATGTTTTAGAGACTTTAGTCTTCAATAAAAATCAATACTTTAGATCATGAACACTTTATAAATGTAGTGCATAGTCACAAAGGGATTCAGAAAGTTTATTTAGAATTAATTTGATAAAGAAGTATACTCAACTATTTTAAATGATGTACGCTGAGATTCTAGAAGTGTAGAGGGTTTTAATGGATTATAAAATCACTATAAGCACCATTTTTTCAAAAAATCGACTTTTTTAAACCAAAAAAACATCATCTTTTATTTTATATTATGCTAAAATTAAACTATTTTTTAAATTAATAGAACTAGATATAAGGATTATAAGTTAAAAACCATATTGAAAATTGTATATATATTTTTATTTAGTATTTTATTTACTAAGTGAATCCCAAAGATGTTATCATTGATAAACCACGATTGCAATACATATTATTAGTCAAGATATACTCTTTCACGATGATAATAACATTGTGGCATTTATCAATTAAAGTGTAAATTTAGTAATAATTTGATTAAAGCCTTGATTAAAAAAATATGATATTGGTTATAATTTTAAGAACAATTTCTACAGTTCTGTGGAAAAACTTACACGATTCTATAATATTTTTCTTCTCCCAAGAGCGAAATACTTTGTATAGCTTAGGGGCTTAATTAGTGCAATTTTAAAAGCAAAATATAACTAAATTTCAAATAAATTTTACTATTAATGGTTGAGGATAATGAATACAGCAAGCGAAGATCCATAAGTAATAAATTTCAGAGGAGGAAAATCTCAAAGCATTATGAACCTAACCTTTTAGTACTTTATGTGACATTTTATGAGGCATATTCGGAGTTAAGCAGTCAGGTAGATCTCAGAATTTAAAGATTTTTTGTAGAAAGGCTTAGATGATCAATGTCTTGTTTGGACAGGATCCTATTTTCATTAATGCTGTTAGAAATAGGATCTAGTTAGGAGCCCAATATTCGCAACTTATTTTTTCGCTGACAAATTGCTTAGTGCTATAAATCATGTAACCTCAGCTATACACATATTTGAAGTGAATCTAGATGGAGTTTTAAAATTTATAGATTGTGCCCAACTCCCATTAGTAAGCAAACGGGGGAGGACATAAGATCATGATGTAGCTAGGATAATACCATTTTCTATTCGCCTTTTTCTTTTTTGATTTATTTTTTAACAGAGCTACCACGCAATAAAACTCCGTGATACGAAAAAAAAAAATCAAGATCGTTCATTCAAGAATATTACCGTATTAGTTTAGTTTACAAACAGAGACCTTCCAGAAAAATCTCTTTAGAAAATCCTATTGTAAGATGAATAGCAAGTTCAAATTCAGAGTATAACTTATTATCTGATTTCAAGAATGTAAGAACGCTCATTTATAAACCCAGGTACGTCGAGGAAATGCTTACTAAAAAAAATTAGGATACACTTCTAAAACTATAATAAAGTTCTTTTTAAGTTTGACTTATCATTAATTGATGTTTAGTAATATGAATATTGGCGCTATTTTCGTTTTTTTTCTAGATTTTGATGGAATGGAATTCATTATATACGTTTCATTTATTCATAATTCAAGATTTGCACTTATTTTAACCACACAATCATACAAAAAAATATAAAAACCAAAAGTTCTTAAAATCACAAAAATATATTTGCACCTAATTAATTCGATAAACTAATAAATTTTGTTATTTGTGTTTCTCATCTAAAACTTGATTATTTTATTTGTTGTTTTTTTTTAATCTTTGAAAGGTTTTTATTTGTTAACAATCGTTATTTAATAGTTATATGGATTTTAGAGTATCAAAAATACGCTCGAGTCTTTATTTTTTTGTATCGCGAAATTTTATTGTAAGATAACGCCATTAAAAACTATACTAAAAAAATATTCCAAAAAGAAAAATACGTATAGAAAAGACTATTGCCCTAAATACAATAAATTCCTCTGCCGGACTACCAGCTGCGTACCTACGAGAAAAGGGTGCAATCTACCAACCGAAAGACCCCCCTGGAATTTCTTCAAGTAGGCGTATGACTGAGGCCTTAACGGTTATGAATTAAGCTTTTTGTCAACGAACAATAGTTCATTGAATCTACTGAGCTCCTAGCCAGAGCCTACTTCTAACAGGATTAATAAAAATAGGCCCCTACCCAAACGTGGGTTTGATAGACATAGCTTTTCTATAGATAGCTGCTAGACGCTGAGATCCGTCTGACTATCGAACGCTGGACTTGTGCACTAGACTATGTCTCAGCTGTGCTAAAAGATCGGTTCACCCTATTTCGAGATGATACTCCTCTGGAATATATGTCCTCAAAATCGGCAACTTACATCTGTGCCAAAAATTCAATGGAAAAGTTGTCTGCTCTCACCGAGAATCTCACATTTAGCAAATTTGAATTCACAACCAGTATATTATGATATAATCAAGAACAAAACAATACATTGATCGGATATAAAAACTTCTTTCAGCGAAACTCTTATTTTCAAATCCAGAAGCTATAAATTCGTATACAGTAAGGGCGTATAAAGCCTTTCAATGATCTTTTTAGCCGACAAGTTGTCATCAATGGGCAAAAACATACTAAATTTTAAAAGTACTAAACAACCATACACCCAGCAGAATATTTGGTGATGGGGGTTTTTGTTATTAATATTGCTTGTGTATACTTTGCACCGATATCCATTTTGTGTATAATCTTTAGAAAATTGGATCCTTGTGGGAAGGGAGTCAAGAGTTTATTTTTAAAAAAAAGCTTGAGAATTACGTTTTCGAGTATCATGATTTTATGAAAAATGTGAACATACATTAAACGCGTTCTCCGAGCGAGAATCCTTTACTTTTTTTTAATAAAAAAAAATAAATACGCAGAATTTATTTATATTTAAAAAAGGGGGATGTGTATCATTATTTTTATTATAGGGGATGTATGTAGTTGACTTTAACTTTATTATGGATTTAAATGTGGTTACAACATAAACTCTTAAATTTTTTTTACCCTAGTATTTAGATTAGATTCTGAGAAGAAAAGATTAGTAAACCTCTCTTTAATATATGCCCATCAGAAAAATGAGTCGAAAAGTTTTGTTTTTGTTTTTTTGCAAAATATAGTCGGAATTTGTTGAATTTTTGCAATATCGGATAGAATAAATGATGTAGAAAAAGTATTGGATTTAATGAACCGAAAAATCAATTTATTTCTAGTATTTTTTAAGAGTTGATTAAATGGCAGTTGATATTGGTTTTTTAGGCGGTTGTAAAACCCCTTATTAGGTTGAATAATATGTATTAATCCTGTTTGTGATTTTTTTTTTCTCTCAGGGGATAAAGGCTATTAATAAAAAGTAACAGAAAGAAAAGATTCCTAGTTTGCTGATAACCTAGACTGAAAAAAAAGAACTACAGTTAATATTGCAAAGATTTCCAAATCAAAAATGTGAATAGGTAAAAAAAGTAAAAACAAAAGACACTAGAAAATAAAAAAAAGTATTGATGAGAGATGAGAGGGGGGAACGGTTTATTCGAGGGGAAAAAAACAAGAGGGGGAAGATTAAAAAACAGAAATTGATATTTTTCGAAATATCAGCAACCAAACTATTAAAAAGATTTAAACTTATCACTAAATGTAGCCGTTTTAATCCAGAGGAAATAAAAAGTTCGAGTTATGTCCAGGGCCGAAGTCGAGAAAGTTAAAAAGGGGAAATTTAAGGGACAAGTTTGTATTTTGAAGCAAACTAAATGATGGGGTGGAGTGAAAGACAAAGCTTTTGAAATAGCAGAAATAAGAGTGTCAGAAGGAGAATAAATCCTAGCTTATTCTGAATCGTAATCGTCACTGAAGCCATCAGAAAAGTCACCAGAAAAGTCCATGCTTAGGATATCGGCTGGTTCTATATCACCTCGTTCAAGTTTTCGGAGGTAACTTCGGCGCTCTCTTTCTCTTAAAGAACTGAGTTTGGACTCAATTTCCTGCTGTTCAAGGATTCGCTGAGCTTCCGTAATTCTTGTTTTTCTAAGTAATTCAAGAGTAAAGAATTATTTAGAAAAGAAGAAAATACCAAGATTTTGGGGAGGAGAAAGAAAACTTACTGGATGACTATTTCTTTTGATTCCATGCATTTAGCACAAACGTTTTTTTCAGTGGCACAAGGATCGCACAGCACATGGTACGCTTTATTTATATTCTTCTTGTCGCAATTAACACATTTGGCCATAACCGTCAAAGGTTTGTACTTGCGGTACTTTTTTCTCCATTCGATCTGATCGTAGCAGCGTTTGCACAAACCCTCTATCGGCAAACTTAAAATCTTTTTCGTCTGCTTTGAGCCTTTATTGTGGGTAAATGCAAAAGAATTTTTGAATTTCGGAGCACCCTTCTTGGCCCCTGATTTTCTTGAAGACACTACTTTGGGTTCATTCATCGTGGTCCGTAACTACCCGCCAGCAAAGAATTATGACTAATACAAAATGAAATCCCTATAAAATAGTATCTAATCTTGCCCTAAATATCAAGTTTTAATTCCCCTATTATCACATTTGATCACTCTTTATGGTAATTTTCAGCCTTGATTTTTTTTTTTTAGCCAAATTTATTTGAAAAAAAAAAAATTAAAGTATTTTTATTACAACCAATGATATTTAGATATACCAAAAACTCTTCCTCTATTTGCAGCATCCCACATTGCAGCTATAATATATCAGCTTCCTCCTACTCAGGAACACTAAATTCAATTGGCCATTCCAAACAAAAAATCTCGTAAAAAAGTAAATAGCTATCTCTAATCCAATACATTTTCAGCATCAAAATACAAAAGCCAATAATTAATCAATTAAGAAATAGACCAATAGCAGCATGATAATTTCCTATTAGGACCAGTTAAATAATAAATCTACTAAATAATCGGATTTTATTGGGCAATGCTGGAATCTTGCTAAAATTTTCTACAAACGACAAATCAGCACAAAAGGTGAAAAAAAAAGTAGGCAGAAATGGTGTCTATTTGCTCAACCACTTCTCGAAGAAAGTGTCTGGATTAGTCATCTAAAGGATACAAAAAACAAAAGATAATTCAAAAATTCTTTAATATAATATGGGGTGAGATTGGATTGGAATATAGCATTGAATGAATAGAATTACCCATTCGGGTTTTTCGGTGTCAATTTTTGGGAGCCCCAAATCAAAGATCGCATCGATGATGGGTTTTGTTCCCATTGAGCTCAATATGTATATAAACATTGCTGAAGTTTCCCTGTAATCATCCCCTGTAAGCCCTCTGTGTGTTATCCCTTGGAAAAAGTAAAAGGGTGTAAATGGCAGTCTAGCTATCTGCAAATCGTTTAATGATGAAAAATAAGCTTAATCCCTTTTTTGGATAGAAGAAAATAAACACTCCTCATTCAAACTACCATAATAAAAAAGGTGTTGTTTTTTATAATTTACTTACAGGCTCGTTCTCATAAATGGTTCCAAAGACGTACATAAAAATAAACTGCAACGCAATAGAGAGGATAGAAGAGCGGACTTGGAACGTTGCCGACTGATTATTCAGTAATTTTGCTTGTTGCTTTAAAGACTCTGCTTTCTTCTTTTTCTTGTTTGCATTTCCAGAAGTATCTTTATCCTCGAACACCACTATATTTATTGTTAATTCATTGATTTATAAAAGGTTTAAACTTTCTTTTTAAGCTTATTAATTTAAATAGGTCCATACTTCTTTCTTTCAAGGAAATAATTGATTTTTTCAAAGATTTGTAGCTCTCAAGTCGATAGAAAAGAATGTAATTCAGACCTAAAACAACAACAAATTTTTTTTTAAAAGATGGTTTCTTTTTTTTCGAAAAATTGCGAAACATAAACAGTTTCGAAATTCTAGGACTTTTTTTTTTTGGAATCATGAAAATCTTATAAAATAAACGCGTGTATAAATTGATCTTACATTCAGTGAAAGCGCTGCATGCTAAGCACAACAAATATACTTCAAGAAACTTGCCCATTATAAAAAAAGCCGTTTTTCAAGTCGTGGTAAATTCAGGATCCGAGTAATTGTAAATAGTAGTCAGCTTATCTCTGCCTCGAATTTTCTATTAAGAAAAAATTGTAAATTTAAACTAAAGTGCGTCTGCCTTTATCTTTCTATATGAAACATTCAATTTCCCCTCTCGATTCTAAATCTAGATCGCTAGTTTGATTTCTGTGTGCGTCTAATAGGCTAACATCCTTCTATATCCTACACCTATTAGCAAATTGCTGTTGGCATTATCGCAAATTTAATTTGCTGTTTTTTTATACCCAATCAAAAGCTATAAATCTAGGCAAATATAAAGTTTAAAGTCTAATCAAAACTAATCCATCTCAGTATTGGAAATGAACTCATTTCTACCAATCTTGCCAAATTTTTGGTTCTCACCAAATACTCTCATTTTTCTTTTATTTAGTTTATTGGAACTCGATAATTATTGCATTTATTTTTATATTTTTTATGGGGTTTTATCGGCGGATATCATAAGCATTATATAGCTGGTACAATTTTCTACAATCCGCAAATTTATATCAAATATTCTTGTTGAGATATATAAAAATAAATTCCGTTCTTTTTCCACATGAAATATCTAAAATATACTGCGCTGATAATGACGATAATCAATTTTCTATTTTTTTATTAAAGCAAATAAACAATAGCCGGACCTCTCTCATCCACTTTGAAGAATTTTTTAAAACTGACCAATAAAAAACAAGAAAAATTAAATCATCGTTTCTAATTGAGACCTCTTAGAAGTAGTTAACCAAAACTTAACATTGAGAAAATGTTAAACCAAACGGATACCAATCCAACTGATATCCAAGCCCAAAGCACCTGGGCGAACGTCGTGAGGGGTAAAAATATACCACCAGACAAAGTCATCAAAAGACCCTTCAATATTTGGGAAAAATATAAAGTAGTATCGATGCTGGAGGAGGTTACTGGCATCAAACCAAAGGCAGACATTTTATGTATGGGGGGAACCCCTAACAGACTGGGCTGTAAACTGTCCGAGCTACAAGACAACATTGAGGATATTGCAGAAAGTATCATCGAGCAACTAGGTACTATTCAAACATGCTTCGATATAGACAGCAGAAGAAAAAATTTATTTATTATATTCAAAAATTCCACAGATAAAGAAAATGCAAAAAAAATTAACATAATATATAACTAAAAAAAAATTGAATGGACCGATACCATGGAGTACAACAGTGACCACAAAACTATAATTATACCGTCGCATAGCGGCCTCAGTGTATGGGACGTAGCACCGGCGGCACATCAT
>LSSL01002274.1:0-25900 GCA_001953115.1 Smittium mucronatum
AAAAAAAAAAAAAAAAAAAGCTTCAATTAGAAGAGAGATCAGCTTCGTGCTGGCGCAGCGGGACAGAGTATTGAATTGTAAACAGCGAAATTGTTGGAATGCAATCGTGTTGACATATTGTCTATAATCTAAGGTATAAGTGAATCACCAGCCCTCTTGAGCCAATTCCCGGTTGGTACGAAGCCGCTAGATAGATAGGTGGGAGTCAGATGAAAATTACTGATTATCTTTTCCTTTATTGTATTTTTATTTTAGTTTTTCCGATATTTGACTATTATAAATAAATTCCCTTTATTAAAAATAGAAGAGATATCAAAAATGATGCTATTTTCTAGATGTGAAGCTACATCGAATTTCAATTTGAGTAGTTGTTTGATTACAATAAATTAATTGGTTGTTAAGAATAACCCGAGTGGTGAAAAGCTTCTTTAAAAAAAATCATATGTTTTTTACTGGCTGGATTAAGGAGTCGAAGATAAATGATAGTTCTGGGGATATTATATGGGCGAATGAAATATGGAATCAGTTGCTGACTTGCTATTCAAAGCATTGCAAAATTGCCATAATGAATTGGTAGATTTAATGTTTAAGTAAATTAAAAATCAAGTCTTATGTCGGTGCATTAAAAATATAGGAGCCCTGTGTCCAGCACTAATATTTTTTTTCTCGGATAAATACGATATTTTAACGATCTGCCTTAATCAGTTTTTAAGAAAAAAAATCAAAAATGAGCACAACCGACAACCCCGCACCCACTTCTACGATGGGAGACGTAATCGACTCTATATTTTCAGGCGGTGTTAACCAAGGAGTCATGAAAGTTTTAAACTTGACTTTTATGGCACTTTTCCTAGTTCTTTTGACTCTTCTTTATCTTACAGGTCCAAATATTTATCTCGTTTCTGTTATGGTTATTAATGCATTTTTATTCACCATGATTCAGTAGTAAGCTCACTTGCTTTTATTTGTATATTAACTTCCGAATTAAAACATTACCTCTTTTTATCAAATCTTTTAGCCTTGTATCGGAATACCTCAAAGATAAAAAGGCCAAGGATCAGAATAAACAGCCTACTAACTCTGAAACAGATAAACCCAAAAAAACGAGAAAGCGCATATAGATATTTCTCTTTCGCTTTCTAAAAATTCATTGAAGAAACCTTTACTTTATGTTTAGATTATTTAGAAATAATTGGAATCAAAAGAAAAAAAATGCTTCGATTTAGATTATAAAATCATGATTGTTTCTGAAGAGCCTTGTTCGTTCTATTTAACAAATTCAATAATAAAAAATTCTATTAATATTTATTTTAAAAAATAAATTCAGGCAAGCTCAGGTTTATTCAATAAGTGTTTAGTGAAAAAATTGAGTAGAGTATAAATTTACTTAAGAGATTATTAATAAGATACATAGATAAGTTGGGTTATTGTTTGTAGGAGTCAATCAAAAGCCTGCTAATTATCAGTCTTTGGATCTGGCTTGTTCCTTCATAAATCATGAATATCTTAGCATCGCGCATTAACTTTTCTACTGGGTACTCAGAGTTATATCCGTTACCACCAAATATCTGAACTGCGTTGGCCGCACAAATATTTGCAGTTTCACTAGCCAATGCTTTGGCAATACTAGCGTAGTATGTGTTCTTGTGTCCGTTATCGCGCAAATTGGCTGATTTATAAACCATCATTCGGCTGGACTCAATTCCAATGGCCATATCAGCAAGCATAAATGCTATGGCCTGGTGTTCTGAAATTGGCTTACCCATTGTGTGTCGCTCGAGAGAGTATTTGGTAGCCTCGTCGAGAGCTCTTTGAGCTAAACCGACAGCAGCTGAAGCTACTAGAGGTCTCGTGGTGTCGAAAGCACCCATAGCTATCTTAAACCCTTTTCCGACAGTTCCCAACACATTGGATTCCTTAACAACAACATTATTGAAATTGATACCGCGAGTATCACTAGCTCTTTGACCCATATTCCATTCCTTACGCCCGACGGTAATTCCTTCGCTGTCAGCGTCGACAATAAAACCAGTGAACGAATTACCAGCAGTACTGTTTTTATCGAAGTTAGTTCTTGCTAATAAAAAGTACCAGTTAGCCTTGCCGCCATTGGTAATCCACATTTTGTTACCGTTGATTACCCAGCTGTCACCTTGCTTAACAGCAGAAGTTTGAACGTTTGCGACATCACTGCCAGCCCCAGGTTCAGTTACACAGTACCCGGCCATTAGAGGTTCTTCAGTCATCCTGCCAAGGTATTTTTTTTTCTGCTCTTCATTTCCAAAAAGAATCACAGGAGCCTCGGCCAAACCATTAGCTTCGATAGCGGTCTGAATTCCAGAACAACCATAGGATAACTCTTCTGATACCAAACCAGCATCAAGAACACCTAGTCCCAAACCACCATATGCAGCAGGGATGTGAGTGTTAACTAGACCCAATTCCCAAGCTTGTTTGATAATCTCGGTAGGGTATTCACCAGTTTTGTCATGGTGAGGAGCAGCAGGAAGAATAACCTCCCTGCTGAACTTTCTGGCTAATTGTTGTATGTTTACCTGATCTTCGGATAAATCAAAGTTTATACCTAAACCGGACGAGGATACTCTGCTGGAACTGAAATTTGCTTTTGAGGACAAAAAGGCAGGAAGAAGAGATGAAGATTTCAGGCCTCTAAAACCTTTCGATACGTTAAAAACTCGTCCTGGAATCATGTTCATAGCTACTATTTTTTACTTGAAAATATGTACTATGTGTACTATAAATATTTATGGAGAGCGATAAGCGAGATATTAATTTGTAATGAATATTTGCTATAATATATTTTTCTTAAGTGCTGAGGCCTAGAATGTGTGATTTATGGCCAAACAAGGCATTTCCATATATTGATATTGCCTGAACCTTTAATTTTGTTTCAAAGAGTCTATTCGCCTCTCTCCATTATTTTTTCTATTGGCCGATATTAAAAAAAAACCCACTGAGAACATTCAGCAACAAGATTTTCCAATAATCCTTTCGAGATTTAAAATTGTTTAGGCCATTTTTAGAGGTGTACATCATTTATTATTTGGCGATAATCAAAGCAGCTTCAAAAGCAAGTTTGTATAAAAAAGCCATTTACTCGATGATCGGAATGAGGGATTATTTTTTGTGAGCGCGCGCCTTCCCGATTTTCTTAGATGGTCAGCAGGCTTAACTGATTCATAATAAGTAGCCAATATCTTCTCTGGTATGACTTATCCAACGACAAATTTACATTCTATTGGCTATTTAAATATAATTGATAAAGAGACCTCCATATGCTGTTAAATAGGAGTGCATTAAACACACAGGACATGTAATTTTACTACCAACGTTCCAATTTGCAAGTATAAAATTGAGATTATCTTAAATTTATTGGATAATTCAAAATTGAAATCCCTAATATTTTTCCTTTGGCAGAATAAGAAAAATATAACCAGTAAAAAACGAAATTTCCTATATTCTTTGGTCGACTATAGCTGTAAATTATTATAATAATTACCAGTAGTTTTGTCAATCTTATCTGAAAAAAATTTAAAGTCTCAGGTACAATTTCCCAAATATGATTTTCATTTCGCCTCTGCATTATCAGGGCTAAAACCGTAACACATGCCTAAATCGCAAATTGTAACCCTTTCAATTGGTTAGATCAGCTGGTTGTAATATAAACAGATGATATCAAAAATAAGATTTCGACCCTCTACACTGACCTTCAATCCTATTGGGTGTTTCACTGCTAACTCGGTTCTTTGCTTTTCTAGAAAATCCCTAATCTTCGCAATAAGAAGGGTCAGTGCACTAAATGAAAAATAGCCAAAATCTAAACTAGATATTCACCCATTCTGTATATACTCACATTCGCCCTATCGCACTGCTTTTCTAATACTATCAATATTTTTGGAATTTTTACCATGACTATGCTATATGTCGATTTATTGGTCATTTTTAATAGCATTAACCCTTTCCGGGCCTAAATTTGTGACTTGCCCCTATTTGCGAATATTTGCAATTACAATTGGTTCAAATAAATATTCAGCCCAATGGTATACAAATAAAATTATAATTATAATAACATTGAGCGAAAAGTGGAAGCCATTTTTTGTACCATCGCCCCTGAAAGGGCTAAATATTTCCACCGAATAACAAATTTTTGAGAATTAATACTTTTCTTGTATGTATCAAAGGCCTAACACCTGATCCAAAATATTGCCTGTCCATCGAGTATCGAAAAATATGAAATCAATGTTTTATTATTCTAGAACTGAAGACCAATATGACATTTAGCCTATTATTCTCTCATATAAACTTCAGGAAAAGAAAAAAAAGCTAAAATGTAAAAATAAGGGGAATTGCAAAAATAGACAAAATTAAAAATATTTCTTAAAGCGGTTTGATTTAATTGATTGATTGATTATATAGCGAATAGAAATTGATATCTAATATTTTGCTTATTATTTGACAACTCCACCAAATCAATATGCTTTAATTTCTTACATTGGCTTTTCCTGCCCATCTTACTACATCCAGAAAAAATCCACAGTTACTCACATTTTAAATGCTAACTTATGGAAGTCTACCTTATACAGAAGTATGTTGAGCAAAGATTTACACTGAGTCTAGCCCTCAATAGAAAAATAGGATTTGTTTTTTCCATTTATTTTGAATATTCCTAAAACCAAGATTTTATTTAATTTTAGTCACAAATATTTAAGTTTCATTAGCATTCTGTTGAATATATAATTTCAATAAAATGAAAACCAGATTTAAGACGATGAATTTCATTTTTCATAGATTTAAAGAATATTGTGCTTTATTGATCATAAAATTATACTACAAGCTGAAAAATAACTCGATTTTTTTTAATAAAAAGGAATTCTTGTAGATTTAAGCGGGTGAGAGATGAAAAAGGCTTTTTTTATTTCTGAAAATTTATACATAAAGTTGAAAGTTCTTCTTGAAATAAAAAGTTAAAAATCCGTTAATATCTCATATACTTCTTTCCACTGTATATTTTAAATTATCTTGATTTTTAATTTAATACTTATCAAATAAAGCATTTTTTTACTTAGAATTTAAGAATACTTAATTTATTAATAAAAAAAATATTGCATTTAATAAACTATTTCTTCTATAAATAAAAATATCTCAAAATTTTAAATAAGGTAAGTTTTGAAGTGACCTCGATCTTGATTTTTCTTGAAAAAAATCGAACCTCATATCATCTATATCGAGCACAATCATAATATTTTATCTAATAAATATTCAAGTGTTCAGATTAAAAAATAAATTCAATCCACGATCTTTAATTTAACACTCATTTTTTACATTATGGATGATATTTTTGATCAAATTTAGGAATATAGTTTTTATTTATGCTCGAGAAATATAAAAATATAAATTGGGCCCTTAATAATACGTATGTTTCAATATAAAATAGAAAGGCTTCTTTTTAGAGAATACTTAAGAGGGATCTATTTAAATTAACAAACATAGAATAATAATTGTATATTTAATCGTATGTCTTAATTACAAATTTCAAACTTAATTTTAGTTTATATATATATGTTTTCTCAGGAATAGAATAAAATTTAAAGGCTTTAACAACTTGTTCGATTTTTTTTTTTTTTGACTATAATTTTTCTATTGGCCTGATATGTTTTACATTTATTGGAAATATAATTTTTTTTCACCAAGAATTAGGTTATTTTTTTTAGATCTAATATAGACTAAATTCACTTTTGAATAAAATTCGTAGCCAGTGGGGTTTAGAATTAATAATAAACCAGACATCAAAAATGTGATAGTATATATTATATGAAGATAATAATTAAATTTATTATATTCAAGATAATCCCTTTACTTTTGTTAAATAGCTCCAAAATAATTCCTTTACATTCAAATTTTAGTCCAACATACTTTTGTATAAGGTAGACTTCCATAAGTAATGTTTAAAATGGGAGTAACTGTGGATTTTTTCTGGATGTAGTAAGATGGGCAAGAAAAGCCATGTAAGAAATCAAAGCATATTGATTTGGTGGAGTTGTCAAATAATAAGCAAAATATTAGATATCAATTTCTATTCGCTATATAATCAATCGATCGATTAAATCAAACCGCTTTAAGAAATATTTTTAATTTTGTCTATTTTTGCAATTTCCCCGTAAAAATAAAGGATTTATCTAAAAAAAAATTTACCAACAGAATATTTCGTGCTGATGAATCTGGCCAATATTATTGCCCACTTTGATACCCATTTCGATAAAATTTAATTATATTTGCTATATGGGAGATTCTTTTCAAAACCAGACTTTTTTTTACTTTGTAAACCATTGGCTACTCTTGGATTTATTTAAAACAAGACCAATAAAAATCGAAAAACACACTGGCTATAATAAATTTTCAACATTTTACCAATATAAAACTATCTTCTAAAATTCATATTTTGAATTACCCAATAACTCTATTTTTTATCCTAAAGCCAAGTTTCCAAATTAGGAAAGTAGTAAAAATTTAGTAGGAAAGTGTCCGCTCTCAAAGAGAATCTCCCATATCGAAGCAATTATAAAAAAAATTGTAGAAAATATAGCAAATAGTAGAAATGAATAAGCTGAAATATATGTGAATATAAATTATAAAAATTAACCAATAAATTATAGTTATATCCCTGAATATTTTCTATGATTATTCCATTGCTCATCCCATCAAATCAGTCATCAAAGAAATACTCGATGGAAGGATATTTGCATTATAATTCCTATAATAAATAGCTTTTATAATATCATCAATCTTCAGTTTTGTTATGTTATGTTATATTTTTATATTTTCACTTATAGATATTTCCATCTTTTTATAAATTTTGTTTTTTTTCTTCCTCGGAATGTTTATTTAAACAATATAAAAATAGTGCAAAAAATATTTAAAAAAGTTTAAAAAAATGAAAAATTTTCTAAAAATATCACATCCTATACCCCTCCACCGCCAAGCAGCTCCGTAACCACTGGGAATTGGTTCAAGGATTATAAATTTATCTGCAATCTGAATTTTTTTTAAATAAATTCCATTCTAGTTAGTCGTGGGTGAATCCAAATTCAATTTTATGCATTCTTTTTTAAAAATTCTAGTAAAAAATGGTTGATAATTACCTCACCTATTTAGTTACTTTTTTATTGACTTATATCTGAGTTTAGCTAATGTATTTTTCATAGTTATTTTAACTATTCTATTTCAACTATTATTGTATAAAATTTTTTACATATTCATCTAATAAAAAATATGCAAGCTATTACTATATATATATTGTGGTGAGTAAAAGCTTTTTGATTTGAACAACTTTTTTGGATCAAGTTTTCTAATTGCTGGAGTATCTTGATATAAATCCCAATAATAATGAAAATTAATAGTTCTCTCTAAATAAATATCATTTATGCAAATTACTTTTATTTTCTTGGATTTGTGATTGAATTAACTCTTAACATTTTTATTTTATCTTTTTTCATAAAGGGATTACTTCTAGATATAATCAATAATAATATAATAATATATTTATGCATTTAGACATTTAGTTTTATCTTACTAGTTTATAAAAATCCTGAATCCTCTCTAAATTCTTCATTTAATTTGTTCCAAATCAATAAATTATGTATTTGATTTTGATTTTTTTAAAACCTTATTCAAGATAATAAGACCTCCTTTTTACTATTAACTAGATACAAACTAATAGATAATATATATACAGTAATTTTTTAGTTTGAAACAATGCACAATTATATATTACTTTCAATTTTTCTAATTTAAGCAACCACTTTTGCTTGTCTCGGATATATTTATTTTACATAATAATAGCAGTTGGATTTTTTTATACGATTTAATGTTATTAAAAGGAAATTTTCCTTATAATAAACTGGGATTGTTTTTTACAAAAATTAAAATAAGTTCACTCTTATCGAAACCAATTATTTAATTCCAAGAAATTCGGATTATAAAAATATGTATGAATCTTTAAATTATATCAAGATAAAAATTAAATTGTTATTTTTATCGAAATTTTTGGATTTTAGATAGTCGCGATTATGCAGAATTTTGATTTCCTTGAAATCTATATATAATTATATATTATTATATATTATTATAATTATTTTTCTAAAAAAAAATTAAAATACTTTTTATTTGGTGGATTTTCCAAAAAAATTTAGCCCTATAACTAATTTTTTAAATATATTGGCATGCTTTGTGAATGAAATGAATGGGGCAGGATTTGATAGATGGAGAATAAAAATTTAACATCTATGAAATAAACTAAATATATTCAATAATGTTCTTAACTTATTGCCAGGAAAGTTTATACTAAATATTGGCTTAAATAATATGATAATTAATATTTTTTTAAATATAGCCTTGGTTTTTAGGAAAAAGTTATATCTTTTCTAAATTTTGTTGAGTTTTTTTCAATGTTTTCGATGAAATTTTAGTTTTGGTATTTAATTTAAAATTTTAAATTGATTTTTTCGATATATTGTAGATTCATTATAATTAAATAGTAGGGATGTGTATAAAATTACTTCAGAAATCTACATATATTATACTTCAGTAGTAACTCTAAATTTTTTATCAATAAAACTTTTTTTGAATCTAAAAAAAAGTATTTAATCCACATTCTCACTTATTCGTGCAATATCCGAGAGCCATTGACAATTCCAATTTATTAAAATTTATAAAAAATATGCATATAACATAAAAAAACTTTTATATCACTTTTATAACTTAAATATTCTTACATATTACTTTAAAAATAAATTTTAAGGGATAGTAAATCATTCCATGATTCATTTATATTATTCAGAAAGTTTTTTTTTAATAAAAAAATTAAAATATTGGTAAAATAGGTGAAAATATTTTTTAAATCATATGGAGAATCCCTAAATCTCGACTACAAAGAACCATATGTTAATTTATATTAAATTCTGATCTCGTAAGTCTCTATTGATTATATTCTCTTGTGTCTTTAAATTGGTTTTAAAAAACCGGAATATATATATTTAAAAAAAAAATTGTTAATTTTTGAAGGAATATGATTTTTTTTTTTTGTTGAAATTTATTATTATATATAGATATTGCCTTTTAAAGATATTTTTGGATTATTTTAAATCACATATTTTTTTTTGCAATACTTCTGCATACCTTATCCGATTTTTATCTATTAAAAATTAAACGCATGATATTTATATCGCATTCTGGCGGTGGATGAGACGAGGTAAAGCTAAGAAATTATTGAAATGAGATGATTTTTAAACGACCAAAGGACTATTCTTGTTTATTATTTATTTAACGTAATGATATTCAAATTACATTGTCTTATAATAAAATTCCGTGGTACAAAAAAAAAGGTAATGATATTCATTTTTTTTTCATAAAAGTATAATCTTTATTAGGAATAAATTTTTATTTCAGAAAACTCCCTGGTATAAACCAAATAATAATAATAATTTTTTAACTTTTGAAACATTAGAAGGAGTTTTCTCGGATATTTAAAAATAACAAGGATATTTTCTAATGCATAAGGAATTTTTTTTTATGTTTAAAGCTTTAAAGAATTATAACTAAAATCACATGCAGTTTTAACCACAAAATCTCATCCTATAAATATTTTTTGCATGACTGCTACTGATTTGAAATTTGGTATAAAAAAGATTTTAGCCATTTGGTACCATTTATTTCAATAAATAGATACTTCGAAAATTCAGAAACGATTATTTATAAAGAAAAAAAAATTGCTATCAATTTTAGCCTTAAGAAGCTATTTAGATGATTAAATTTATTTGAAACACCGTTTGGATCTTTAAAATCTTGAATAAAAATATCGAAAAATGTCTCCATGATATTTTATTTTAATATTTTATAATTTTTCGCAATATTTTTCCAGTTTAAAAAAAAACATTAAGATGCGTAAAAAAATAAAACTTTTGAGATGGATGGAAGCAGCAGAATACTTCTTTTTTTTCTTTTTTTTCCATATCTATTTTTAGATAACTATAAATATTTAGAAAACGTAACAAAAAATCGAAAAAACTTTTAAAAATACTAAAAATACTAAAAATATTGTAGCCTGTGTAATTTTATTAAGTTTATTGTGGCCTTTTTGCTTTTCAAAAAATATATATCGAAACCAAAAATCATTTAAATGCCAAGCAATAGACCAGAAAAATTATTATTTTGGAAAACTGCGCCATCTAGACTATAATTAAAATATTATATTTTAAAAAAAATATGACTGTTTTAAACTATTATTATTTTCCTTTTTTAATCATAGAAAACATTTTCTTGTAAAAAAATTACTAAAAAACACCATTGCAGCACGAATATAAGTGTATATCATCAAATAAAATATATATCTCGATTACCAATAATCCTTATTTGATAAGTCAAAAATTTTGGTGCTTTGAAAAAGCCTGTTTATCATATTAAATCCTATATATTTTTTTATTTTATTAATCTATTTTATAATTATTTTTCTTTTATATAAATTTAACTCATTATTTAAGTATAAATTTAATTTTCAGCTGTTAAAAGCTGTTATTTTACCCCATTTTTGTAGTTTTATTTTTTATTTTTCTAATTTTTAGTTGGTTTTTTAAAAAAACTCTTATTCATAATTTTCTCTAAAATATATTTTTTTAATTTTTAAATAAATAAAAAAAGTTTTTACCTTTTGTGTTTTTATTTTATTTTTCTTGATAAGTCTAATTTTATATTTAGTAAGGGTGATTAAATGTTAATTTTTCAATTATATCTCTCTTTAATATATTACTGAAGATAAAATATTTTCAGGATATAAATTACCGTTATTTATTTTGATTAATTTTTTTTTTTTTTTTGGTTTTTCCATTGATAATTTTTTTAAACGTATTATTTTAATTTTAATCTAAATGTCTCACTATTTATTTTTTTCTGAAAATATAATATAAGTATATACCTATAATTTAATTTTTTAACTAATAGACAGATTTTATAGTAAATTTTCTATTTTATTATACATAAGTCTAATTTATACCTTTAATAAATTCTAATTAAGAATATATTGGTATAAAAATTTCAAAATTTGCATTTAATATATCTAATCATATTTTTTAGCAGAAACTTGAATCGATGTATTTTATTTCAGGAATTCTATAATTTTTTTCTTTTTTTCTTTCTAGTTAGACATTTTAATTTTAATTTTTAACGGATACATTATTTAGAGTAAAAGTTATGGTTTTTTCCTCCTTTTTTCGGATAAATTTCTTAATTTTTTATAGCTAAAATCAGTGAAAATGGTGTTTTTTCTAGTATCAGATGTTTTATTTAAATAATTGATATGATTTTTTGTGAAATCGGAGTATATTAAAAAATTATAAAAAGAAACTGGCTACTTAATACCCATGAATAATTATCATGCACTCAATTTATATATGTGACTCTTAGTATTAAAAAAAAACTTAAAAATGCGCTTAAAAAATATTATAAACTATTAATTCTTTTTTTAAGGAAATCGATAAAAAATTAATAGGATTTTTAGTATTTATTTTCTATATTTGATATTTATATTTTGTTATCTCAAAAAATAACTTAAAATTGTAAAAAACCAACGATTTAACAAAATTTATGTATATTTTTCATAAATTTTGATAACCATTTATTTATAACCAAAAATAGATTATTTTATTAAAACTTTGGCTAAAAAAGCACACCATTTCATTTAAAAAAAAAGATACTTTAAATTAAATACTGATTTTAACTTAAATGACTGCTTCTAAATATATTCGTTTAAAGTGAAGCTTTCATTTTTATTTAGAATTGAATAATACTATGCTTACAATTATTTAAATACTTATTCTTATTATTATGTTAGATAAAATAAAAAAGGATTTTAAATATCTAGCGATTTCATAGTAAAAAAAAGTTATACCATTTTCAGTATTTTTGTCTTTTTATAAAGTAGAAAGCTACCAACGCTATTCAGGGCTTTGAATGAAATAAAGGCCTGATTTTTGGCTATTATCTAAATTAAACAAAATAAAACCATTTTTTCAAATGTTTTAGGAAATGGTATAGTAATTTGATATATTAATATGAAATTATATAAATTGAGAAATTTGAATTATTTCGGGATAAACGTGTTTATTTGAAAAAATCAGAATCATTTTAAAGTTGAAGCCATTTTAAAATAAATTTTAATTCATATATTTGACGCGTTCTATCCAGGTCGAACATAATTTATCAATTTCCCAAAAAAAAAATTAAAAATATTAATGTAATAACTGTTTGCGTCAGATTTTTTATTATAAACTCCTGATAACGGAAATGATGCATTTTTTTCATTAATTGGGCTAAATATCAATAAAATTTTGTATTTTTTCCCAATATTATCTTATTTAAGCTTTATAGAAAATTATGATTATATATTAAGGAGCTTATTCCAAAATTATCCATTAATTTTTTTCGCTTTTATTCATTGATATTAAAAATCACCTTTTTTAAAAATTTGAATAAGGGTGATCTATAAAAAATAAACAATAAATTTCATAAATAATTTTAAATGATTATTTATTTCGGATGGATGATATAATTAAGTTTAATGAATATCATAAATTAAGTCTCATAATTCCTTTTTACTTTTTTCTGATTTTTTTTAAATCGGAAATTTATAGAACACATAATTCAAAAAACCAAAATTTACAACTTACTCTCATTATTTTCAAAAGCAATTTATTAAATATTCCACATTTAAAAATTCTTAACCTGAAAATACATTTTGAAAATTTTTTTGCGATTTGGAACGAATTTTTAATATCAATATAAAGATGTTATATTGATAAAAAAATTGTGAAATTGAGAAATTAGGATCAAATTGAATAAAAAGAGTTAAATTTATAAATTCAGATTTATTTGAAAATGGCGCCAATTTTCAAATGACTCTAAATTTTTCAAATAAACACGTTTATCCCGAAATAATTCAAATTTCTCAATTTATATAATTTCATATTAATATAACAAATTACTATATCATTTCCTAAAAAAATTATAAAAAATTATTTTATTTTGTTTAATTTAGATAATAGCCAAAAAAAAAATCTTTATTTCATTCAAAGTCTTGAATTGCGTTTTTAGCCTAGTTAGACTATTTTTACGATTTTTTTATCAAAAAAATTAGAGATTTAAATATTTTGGTTAATGATTTAAAAATAATTTTTACTTGAAATTCGGGCTTACTAGAGAAAAATAATTAAATTTTATAGGTAGTTTTATGGATTTAAAATTATAAAAATAGATTTAAGTTATTCTAACTGTAAATATTGAACATATTCTGAACAAACCTTAAAACAGTTAAGCGCTTTAATCATAAAAATCATTTAAAAAAATGAGCTTTAAGCGTACTATTTTATTTTTTATAAATAAATAAATAATATTCATTGAAATTAAAACTAAAGCTATTTTTTCAACTTTAAAATTTTTTATTCAACTTTAGGGGCTTCTCTTTTAAAATAATTTCATAAATAAAAAATGTAATAAATTTTTATTATTAAATATTTATATCTAAAGAAATACATGCTATAAAAAAAGCTATTGTGATAAATTGTCATATTTTTTAATAATTTTCAACAATTTGTTTTTTATTGGAAAATAATTAGGTAAAAATTACGCAATTTTATTAATTAGAAAGCATTTGAGTTTTTCTATTACGAAAAAAAATAAACATCAGAAGCTGCTCTATTTATTAATTTAAACAGTAAATCGTAAATATAAAATTTAAAGTAAACTGTAAAGGTAAAAATAAATAGGTAGATAGAGCCAAAAAAGTTTTTTATGATTAAATCTACCAATTATTCCTCCCTATACTATCAATTTTGACCAAGGTCACAATTAAAAATAAAACTTAATGATAAATAAGCTGTAAAAATATTTTCCACAGTTAAAGTGTGTATTTATTTATTTCGAAAATTTAAAAATTGAATTTAATAATAAAAAAATAGCATTTATATATATATATATTTTTTTTTATTTGAATTTTTTCAATTTAAAAAAAAATAGAATGAATTAATATGAAAACAGATTCTGAAAAACAGTTATAATTTTCCATAATAGTAGTAAATTTTTTGTAATTTTAAATAATATAACAATAGTTACGTGAATTTAATACACAAAAATCAATAAATCATAATATTTTTGACAAAAACTTGTACTTATATTTGAAAGCTGCTGTTTTTATGTCTATAAACCTTTGAATAGAAAAAATTTAAACTTTTAATTAAGTTAAAGATGTCACGTACTGATATATCCCACTCCGATCAAATTGGTCTAAATTCATGAAAAATATTATCCATATAGGAAAAAATTAATGCAGATCTAAATTAATCAATAGAGGAGGTATTTTTTTGATTTATCTATCTAATTACAATTAAAAACGGAATGCATGTTTATATTTTTATTAATTGAAAAAAAACCAAGTTAAACAAGCAAATATTTTTTATTTTAATTTTTTTCACAAATTTAGGAAGCTATGAATGTAATTTTTATTTTCATAATTACTCATATTAAAAATAAATGCTTGATAAAAATTAAAGATAAAAATATTGTGAATGCGCTGATACTTATTAAATATTCTGCATGCATTCAAAACGGGGGTTTAATTTATTTATGGTTAAAATTTATAAAAATATAAAATTATCGATTTTTAAGCTATAGTTTTTTAACTATTATATATATTAATAAGTAGATGAAATTAAATAAGCTAAAAATAGTAGAATTATTGTCGCAAAAATTAGAAAATCAGTGTAAAAATATAACCTATCCTTTATAGCTACAATCGCACCAAAAAAATATAGATTAATAATTTAATTATAAATATAATAAAAAAACAAAATGGTTTTAAAAAAACAGTTGTTAAAAAGGCTGTTGTTGACCCATTAATAACATGATTATATTAAAATATCGGTTTTTGAAAAAAAAAACTATAAAAATAAACCAAAATAATTTATAATAAAATTTCAAAATTTGAATCCCCCAAAATTACTAAAGAATTTATTATTTTTAAAGCATATTTTCACAGAAAGTTTTCCATTTTAATATCGATTAATACTATTCACATCGAATAATCTGAAAAAAATAACTTTAGAAAACATTTTAACAAATGTAACAAATACTATGTTATATATAGTATTTTATATATATTTAAATATGCCAATGACAATATATACAACTTTTAAATATAAACTCGAATTTTTTCAATTTTTTTCTTTTAGTTAAATTTGCTTTTTTTATTTATTTTTTCATCTATCTACGCATTTTTTTTTCAGTTTGAGATTTCCAATCCAAATTTAATGAATTTTAAATTAAAAAACCAATAAAACCCAGTTTAATTTTAAAGATATATATAAATTTCGTTTCAGAATGTCATAAAATTCTAAAAATTTTCATATTTGTTTTTTTAGAATTGATGTTTTATTTAAACAAATTTTTTTGTGTTATTTTAATATTAATTATAATTACGCACATTTCAAGATTATTTTTTATCCATTTGTGAAAGTCGATTTAATTCGAGGGATTTATTTTTTTTTTATAAAATTTCAAATTTTATTCCTCTCCCCTTTTTATCAATTAAAAATAGTGGTGGGAATATTTATTACTCAAATTTTATTTATTATTTTTTTTGCTTTTAGAATTATCTTTTCGAAAATCGGATCGTGTATAGATAAAAATTACACAACACTGAAATCCAAAAAACCCTTATATAGAAATCAAAACTTATTATCCAAAAATTTACATTTTTTTGATAGAATTTTTGATTACTATTCGAAAATTTATTATAACATGTTTCTATATAATGGTAAAAAAAGCTCCAGTTTTTCCTAATACTTTAATAATTTTTTTATAATCGAAATAAAAATATTAATAAATTCTAGAAACCTTTTTGAAACCGAAAATAATGTAAAACCAATTATTTTTTCCAAATCGCTTTTCATTTTCAATTTTCGGTGAAAATTTATATTGTTATAATTTTTCCACAATCCACAGATATATTTTTTAAGCGGGTATTTAATGTTCTACGCTAAAAATAATATTATATTATTTTTTTCCTGACTGAATCGAAGTGATAGTGATTAGTTTTTTTTTAGTAATTTAAAAGTTTTATTAGAATTTGATTATTTTATTATTTTTTTCAAATTAAAATTTATTATCCTAATGAAAATTTAATAATATCATAGATTTTTGTTTACAAAATAATTGTTTCCAAATCATTTTAAAAAATTGTTTAAGCTATAATTAATTATATTTTGTTTCTGGGTAATTGCTTTATTAAATGAAAATATTTTTTGAAAAGAGTTCCTTTGAATACCTTGGGGACATATATATTTGATATTTTTTATATTTTAATCTAAATTAATGTATTCATTAAGGATTTAATTATTTCTTTTATCGAAATGCTGTTGAAAATTACCACCATTTTTTATAAGAAACTATAAATTATAAATTTAAAAAATGAACAAAAATTTATTTGAATTGGAAAATTTCAACGCTCTTTCAAAAATATCAATTTTTTTACCACACATTACACAAATATATTATCTCTTAACCTTGAAATCATGTTAGAATAAAATTAATTATATTTTTTGTCACCAAGCTGTGAAATACGATCTTTGATACGATTGGTCGCACATTATAACCCACCGGCATAATTTTTAATAAAAAAAAATAATGAATCACATGCTAAATTTATGTAAATCCTAATGGAGTATCATTTTTTAAGGAAATAAAGATATAAGATGGAATTTCTCAGAATATAAACTTGAAATAAAGATATATATTATGTTAGCTATAAGTTTATTATTAATAAAGAGGTTAAATAAGTGTAAAATATTGTAATAAAAAAATATTAAAAAAAAAATCTAACCAAATCTAAAATAATTTTTTTCAATTTGTATAAAAATAAGAAATTCATAAAGTCAAGAAATCAAGAAATCAATATTTCATCTTTTTTGTGAACAACAGCTATCCATAGCTGGTAATTTCCTGGGCGATAAAAATTAGCCATTTTTCATTATATATATATATTTATCAGAATACATTTATTAAAATTTTGCCATTAATAAGCTTTAATCATCTATAAAGAAAAATTTAAATGTAGATTGATGACTCAAAGTTTAGACCAAACGTGATTTTTGATTGTATTATTAAGAAATTTGATTATAGTTTTTTTCAAGTTAATAGCTAATTAAAATGTATGACAGAGGATATTTTTATATTCAATCTTAACTAACATATGTTTTAGCATTTTATTGATTATTATTATTTCATTTGAAAATATGATCTTTCATATGCAAAAAATTAAAGTTAGGCTTCGATTTTTGATAAATAACTAATCTTATACTATCTGAGATTTCTAAATGGGATATATTGACATGAAATAGCGATCTAAAAGGGAGAGCTAAGCCATTAAGAAAAATCATTAAAAGATGAGATTTTTTGCTAAAAACCAAGTTAGGAATTTCATTTAATAAAAAGTATGATTTTCTGGAGAATATGCTATAAATTTGTTGGATTTTCCTATAATTTTATAAAATTTATTTCGAAAGAAATTCCAAACTACAAATATAATAAATATTGAACTCTCCGATCAAAGTCTTTATTGTATTTCTATTTTCAAATGTTTGATATTTTTATTCAATAGTCAAAAAAAAATAGTAAATTATTAAACATATTTTTCTAATACATATTTTGTATTGAATTAAAATTGAAAATAATTTTTTTATCTTTATCCAAGAAAAGGTAGGTTGAACATATTTAATTTAAATCGGCCAATTTTTTTTTGAAGTGTCCTGTAGGCTAATTGATGGTATGTGGTTATTTTTCACTAAGCTCTTTAATAAAAAAATGTTCTTTAAACGATAGAAAGTTATAGGCGATAAAATAACTACTTTAATATCCGTTTTTTTCCTCGCAAAATTAATTATATGGGAGACACTTTTTGAAATCTAACAACTTAACTTTTTTTTATGTTCACATAATTTTATTATAAGATAACTTCATTAAAAAATATACTAAAAAAATCAGAGAAGAGAAAGAAGTATGGAAAATACTATAATCTTAAATAAAATAAGATCCTCTGATGGGTTATCTGCCGAGTACCTACTAGATAATGACACGATCCACCAACCTAAAGGCCCACCCCTAGCATTACTTAAGTATGTGTATGACAGAGGTTACATGAAGTCAGGAAGTATGCTCTCTTTCAACCAAAAAATCCCATATAAGCGATTGAGCTCCTAGCTAAAGCCTACTTTTAAAAGGATTAATAAAAAGTAGGCACACTTTGTAAAATGCAGATATTTATACTATGGCTTTCCTAATACAAGCTGCTAAACACTGGCGCATCGCTTCACCAACAGAGTATGGACTGTTCTAGATTTTTCTTGATCTGATTTTTTTGTCATCGTGTCTTTGTATGCTGTCACCATTCTTGACCCATATTTGAGCAGCATCGATGGAATTTTAGTATGAATACATCTCTTTAGATTCATCACTTATACCTCTAAATCATGGCAAGGTATTCCTCATTTAGGAGTGGTTGCTCTAATTAATTATAATGTTTAGCCAATAGAAAAATTCTTTTTGTGATTCCAATTGCAGTTGACCAATAAAATATACTTTTTCTCTTTGAAAAATTATCACATTAGAAAAGATCTAAGTTTAAAAATAAATTCTGCGTAAAAAAAAATAAAAATAGAAAAGATCTAAAAAATTAATAAATAAAATGTTTCCTCTCATAGAAGATATCTAGTCTATGAAAACATATGCACGTTTTTTAGGAAAAAGTAGCTAGGCGAATAAGATCGAGATTTTTATTTAAAACGAAATAAGCTCGATAGTTTATCTTTTTGGCTAAGGAAATTCAAAGCCAAATTTTTTGTTGAATTTAGTCATTTTATTGGCCACTTCTCTGGTATTTCTTAACTGTTTCCGGGCCCAAATTTGTGCCTTGCCCCTATTTGCGTATATTTGCAATTCCAATTGGTTTAAAAATATTATCAGCCCAATGGTATACAAATAAAATTAAACTAATAATAACATTGAGCGAAAAGTGAAAGCCATTTTTTGTGCCATCGCCCCTGAAAGGGTTAATAAAGAATGCAATTTGTAGCAAATGGAGGTTACAGGTGGTTACGGTGATTAACCCTTTCAGGGTTTGTAACACAAAAATGTAAAATTTTTTATGGTTAATTAGAACTTTTTTTTTGAATATGTTCTTGTAATTGGGTTATTTATTCTCGCCACCAAATAGAAAATGCAATATTTTATAAATAGGGCTCAAATAGTTTTTAGGTTCAGAAAGGGTTATAGAGGAAACCTATTTGCTTAATGTTAAAACGCTTCCGGTATTTAGATTTTGTATTATGAACGTTTATTTTCTCGGATCTTTTTATATTCCGGTTTATATCAGACTTGTGCTGAAAGTTTTTACACGATGTTATTAGTTCATTTTTGATAAATTGTCCCATTCCCTAATAGATTACTTTTATCAATTGAGTCGATTTTTACCCGGAATCAATAATTTTGAACTAAATAAAATATATTTGGGAATTTACCCCTTACATTTTGAAGTACAACACAACAAAAAATAACCAATAGAGTATTTACACTTTAAAGCTATTTTTTAAATGAGGAATAATACTGGATATCATACATAGTGGAGTATGTAAATTAATTACTAAAATTGGTTATTTTAATGAAGTACAAAGATGGCATTGGCTTTCTCTATAAGATTGTATAAAATTGAAATTAGTGGGTTTTCGTAGATGCGAATTTAGCGTAGATTTTGGAGCTGGATGGATTCAGCCAATATTTTAACAGACTAGTATTCAAGGGGTTTAAGCAGTTTTAGTTGCATTTTCATTGGTTTAAATCGACATTTTGGTTCATATGACATCGAAAAATAAACTTCAATATTCAATTGATGTGTTATTATTTTGTATTTAACCCTTTCAAGGCCGATGGTGCAAAAATGGCTTTCATTTTTTGTTTAATGTTTTCACTATATTGATAATATTTGTATACCATTGGGTATATCAGAAATTTAGGCCAATTGAAATATGTAATTCACGCAAATAGGGGTGTTGCAGGATTTTGGACTAGGAAGGGGTGAAATAGGGGTGAGATATAGGCGTGATTTAATTAATTAATAAACCACCCAAAGCAATATCAAGTCAGAAAACGTGATGCATTCTGAGCATGATAGCTATAAAATATTCCAGGGAATTAAAAAGGTAGGTTTATATTCCCAGTCACAAAAAACGCATATCTAGAAATAATACTGCGTTAATCATCAAATTGGAAAAACACCATAAATTGGAGGCCTACACAAATATAGGAATTGAAACACACTCGAGTTTGGCGTTTCATTTTATTATGGGGGCCTCCTTCAAAATTTATGTTGGGGATTTCCCCGCATTTAATAGCGTAGAAGTTAATTAACTTTAAATACCACCCAATTTTTGGCTAGCTAGGGGTTTTGCGGCTGTGGGAGCATTGCGCTTTCCAAAAACCATAAGGAGTTTTCAATCACTTTTTATATTTTAGCACTCCCACAACCACAACCACATATACGATAACTATTTAATGCATATATCCAGTTAATATTTACAGGTCATCAAATAGTTTAAATGCTTTAGATTTTTACAGGTTGTTTATCTGGAAATGACCGGATTTTCCCAAATAGTTTCCTCTATGGATATAAGAGGGTGTTCATTTCAGCAAAAAAAAAAGATGAAGGCCTATTGAAGCCAGAGTAATAAATGAACCTCTAAACCCTCAACTTGCATTAAAAAATTTCCATGGAATTCTGTGTATTCTTCAGATATTATGTTACACCCGACTACTGTCGCTTTGAAAGCTCTTATCTCGAATGGTTTTTTGTCGTTCAGATGCCAATTCTATATCAAATCTTTGATTTACGGAACCTTCAAGCCCTTTAGGACGTATCCTTACGCCTTCAAGCAGCTTACATATTTGCTAAGAGTTATCTAATAATAACACTTTATCACTCTTGGCAAAATACTGATTTGTGCTTTCTAATAATAATACAATTGGTGGCAAGTCACTGAGTTTATTTGCTTATTTATCGAAATTGGTCGTATTAAAGCTCATAGCTGTAGTTTATTTCCAACAAGCTATAATGGTCGATCATGTACTATTGGATATAACCTTCCAACCAATTTTTTTTACATTGTGCAAATTATTAAAAGAATTGGGGTTAATAAAAAATGCTAATATCGCAAAATCTGTGTAACGTAGTTATCCATGCTGATAAAAAACCAAAACAAAAGCCAAGACAAATTTCAGGCCATATAAAGATCCTCAATTCCGACCATGGCATTGTTTCCAGAAAGAAAAATGTCTAATTAGAATTTCCTATCTGTTAATAATCACTTATTCGCTCAGAAGTCATACATACCCCGCTAATTATCTCAAGTTCTGAATAACCCTCCATAACACCACTTTTTACCCAACTAATGGATATTGTTAATGAAAAGAGGTCTTTATCTCATAAAGCCCCTTCTTCTGATATAGAATCTTCGTTACGCGAATCATGCTTAAAACCTGAAAATGAAATCTCACCAAAGAACACTCTAAATGAAATAAATGAAGAGAAGCCCAAGAAGGGTATTAAGAAACTTTTTGGGAAAAAAGGTAAGCCTGTGCAAGAGGATGACAAATTGCCGCCTGTCCCGTTTTTCAAACTTTTTCGCTTTACAACTCCCAGAGAACGCAAGATACTGATCATTGGTGCCATATTCTCCTTTCTCTCTGGATTGTCACAACCTGCAATGACTTTTATTTTTTCAAATATGGTTGGATCTTTTATCTCCTATGGAAATATACCCCCTGATCTAATCACCCAAGCCGATAGAGACCACTTAAATTACGAAACTAGAAAATACTGTCTTATTTTTCTTGGGCTAGCTGTATATACCTCCATTGTTGCTTATATTCAAAACGTATCTTTCTCAATAGTATCCGAAAAACAGGCTCTAAGAATGAGAGAAGAGTATTATATAGCCGCTTTGCGACAAAATATGGGTTGGTTCGATAAAGTTCCTGGCGGTGATCTGACTACTCGTTTATCTTCCGATATTTCTGTAGTCCAAGACGGTATTGGCGTCAAATTGGCCTATCTTATACAATACTTAGCTACGTTCATATTCGGTCTCATTTTGGCTTTTGTTAGAGGTTGGAAAATGGCCTTAGTTGTTGTTTCCATCATACCCCTTATCATGGTTGTCGGTACTTTCATGGGAATAAACGCTGGGAGGTTGGCTAAGCAAGCACAGAGTGATTATGCCAAATCTGGTGTCATTGCTAATGAGGCTTTTTCTTCTATGCGTACCATTATGGCCTTTAATGGTCAAAGTCGTGAACTAGATAGATATAACAAGAGTATCGCAGTTGCGTTAGTAACCGAACTCAGGAAGGCAAAGACATTCGCCTTTGGTCTTGGAGGCATATTTTTCTTTATCTATATAATGTACTCTTTGGGCTTCTGGTTTGGTGCAAAGGAAATTCGAAACGGTAGCTCCGACCCATCCAAAGTTCTTAACGTATTTTTTGCTTTAATTATCGGTGGTTTTTCTTTGGGCGGTGCAGCTCCAAGTATATCCGCTGTCACTTCTGCTAGAGGTGCTGCTGCTAGTGTGTTTGATGTAATAGACAGAGAAAGTCCCATAAATCCTTTAGACACCGAAAAAGGTATCAAAGTTAACACATTTGAAGGTGATATAGAGTTTAATAATGTGGTTTTCAGCTATCCTACTAGAACTGAAAACAGAGCTCTTGATAACTTTTCAATAAAAATAAAGCCTGGTCAGAAAGTTGCACTTGTAGGTGAATCTGGTTGCGGAAAATCAACTACAATTGGTTTAATTCAAAGATTTTACGATGTTGATGAGGGCTCAGTCAAAATAGACGGTATTGATGTCCGTGAATATAACGTCAGATCCTTGCGCCAAAATATGGGTATTGTAAGCCAGGAGCCCGTGCTATTCGATACCACCATTCTTAGGAATGTCCAATTTGGAGCAAAAGATTTAGAAAGCAGCTCTCCCACGGAGGATGAAGTGATTCAAGCCTGCAAAGATGCCAATATACATGATTTTATTATGAGTCTTCCTGAAAAATATAATACTATCGTTGGTGAGCGTGGTGCTAAATTATCTGGTGGTCAAAAGCAGCGTATTGCCATTGCAAGATCTTTAATTCGGAATCCTCAGATTCTTCTTCTCGACGAAGCCACTTCCGCTTTAGATACAGAGTCTGAGAGACTAGTACAGGATGCTCTTGATCGTAGCTCAAGAAATAGAACCACTATAACTGTTGCTCACAGACTTTCGACTATCAAGGATTCTGATATGATTTATGTCTGCAGTAAAGGCCAAGTCATAGAATACGGTAACCACGAAGATCTAATCAGCAAGAATGGCGCTTATACCGCTCTGGTTAATGCTCAAAACATCAAAGGTGAATCGGCTGATCCTTCAACCACCACAGCCCTAACTCAGGATCTACCTCTTAAAAATATAGAGATAAAAAAGCATATGTCTTTAGAATCTGGATCAAGCCTTAAAAAGGAAGAATCAGAAGATGTTAAAGTTTCTAAAAAAACTGGGATGTATTTACTGTATAAAATTTATACATCAAATCCTAGAAGTACTCTGCTTTTTATACCTGCATTTATCGGATCTATAATATACGGAGCATTATTCCCCGTATTTTCCATATTCTTTTCAAAAATTCTAGTGGCATTTGGTGAGCCTGATTTGGCTAAGCAGAAAAGAGATACAGACAAGTATTCTTTACTATTCCTTATTTTTGCAATAATCGTTTTTTTTTCGGTATCTTGTCGAACATACTTTTTCAGTCTTGGGTCTATAGGGATCGCTAAGAAAGTCAGAAATGATTTTTATTTCAATTTGATAAACCAGGATTCGGAATTTTTCGATAAAAAAGAAAATGGTACTGGAATACTGACAACTCGATTATCGTCTGAACCTGAGGATGTTTTCAAATTTGGGTCGGATAGTTTTCCCATGCTTCTTTCGGCATTTACTTCATTGGTTACAGGTGTGATAATAGCCTTTTGTCGCAGTTGGAAGCTCACCCTAATCATTCTCTCTGTTATACCCATACTTGCTTACTCTCAGGCCATGAATTCAAGAAGCGTAACTGGAAGAGTTAAACAGAGTAAAAATGTTTCCGAATCTGGCGCAAAGGAAGCTGCTGAGGCTATTTCTAACATTCGTACAGTTGCTGGTTTAACCAGAGAACCAACCTTTATAGATAACTTCTGTGAAAGTAACGTTATTCCATACAAGCTTGCGGTTAGGAGTTGTTATCTCGGGGGTATATCATATGGGTTTTCTCAATGTGCAATATTTCTGATTTATGCACTGACATTTTACTGTGGTTCTAGATTCATTTTAAATGGTTCTTTAACTCCCGTTAGAATGTTCAATACACTATATGCTATTGTCTTTGCATCTACCGCTCTTGGACAGGCATCTCAATTCCTTGGCTTCATTCCTAAGGCTCTGGTGTCTGCAGTTAAACTAAATGAATCATTGGAAATGGTTCCAAAAATCAATATCAGAAGTGCTGATGGAGAGTCGCCATCGGATATTAACGGTAAGATTGTAGGAACCGACATTAAATTCAACTATCCTTCTAGAATGGATGTTAAGGTTCTTAAAAGCATTAATCTTCACGTCAAGCCTGGCCAGACTGTAGGATTAGTAGGAAGTTCCGGATCAGGAAAGTCCACAATAATTAACCTTGCACTCAGGTTATATGACGTTTTAGACGGATCTGTAAAATTGGAAGATGTCGATGTTAGAGATTGGAATCTTCCTAGGTTGAGAAGTGAGCCTACACTTGTCAGTCAAGAGCCTTCACTGTTTGACGTTTCTATAGCTGAAAATATTAGGTATGGAAAGCCAGATGCAACACAGCAAGAATTGGAGATAGCTGCTAAAGCAGCAAATATTCATAAGGTGATTATGGATTTACCCGATGGTTACGAAACTCGTGTAGGGGCTAATGGCGGTCAACTTTCAGGAGGGCAGAAGCAAAGGATGGCTATTGCTCGCGCATTGGTTAGGAACCCCAAGATTCTGCTTCTTGATGAGGCTACCTCAGCACTAGATACAGAAAGCGAGAGGTTAGTGCAAGGGGCGTTAGATGAAGCTTCAATCGGAAGAACAACAATATCTATTGCTCACAGACTATCAACGATTCAAAATGCCGATTGGATTTATGTGTTCGACAAGGGTGAAATAATAGAGCAAGGGACTCACAATGATCTCCTGGGGTTAAGAGGGACTTATTATAGTTTGGTTGTTCAGCAATCTTTGACAAAAATGTAATTAACTGTCCTCTGGTAAATACGCAATATGACCCATTGTGGGATTGTCTTCATTCTTCATACTTCATTCTCTGTAGCCGTAATTATTTGTACATGTTTAGTTTCTTCTGAATTTTTTTAATAAATTTTTTTAGTTTTACATCAATATTTTTGCAGTTTTCTTTTGGTGTAATTTCAAGAAAGTTTGTTATCCAATTGTGGCTGGTATCTGTTGGGTCTTAGGATCAACACAATTGGAGGGTGTTTGTTTTTCGCGGCTTAGTCCACCTTTATTCGCTATCCTGTACCAGTTAATCTTTCAACTCCCACATATTTTTGGATGATACAATTCGGTAAATTCCTAAAAGATGATTGTCAACTAAAGTTATGAAACAATAGAATTTAAACTTTTATAAGAGAAAAGCATTACCACTTTCTAATTTCAATGAATCCCGGTTGAGG
>LSSL01002276.1:0-36104 GCA_001953115.1 Smittium mucronatum
TATTTTGTAATGAATAATAAGTTTTTAATAAGACCTTTTTATTAAAAATAAATTGAAAATAACGTTTATAATTAGCCTATAAAAGTATATAAAAATATTTCTCTTTATAAATTTTTTGAAATGGTTGAAATTTTTTTGTTTTATTTGAAAATATATGTAATTTTAAGCCTCTAAAAAGTTTAAATGTAATAATTTTACCTGAATAATATTAAATATTTTAATTGTAGAATAGTACACCTTTTCCAAATTAAATTGGGAAAAACTAAAGATAATTTAGGAAAAAGTGAAATTGAATTGGAAAAAGTTCAACTGATTTGAATTAAAGTAAAAATATATTGGTTAAATGCAATATTTTTTTTAAAAAGTAAAGCCGAAATTGGAAATCAATTAGTAAATCCGAGTTTTTTTTTATCTAATAATAGCTTTTGTGAAATATTAATACCAAAAAAATATCTGTTTTAGAATTTATGTATCTATCAAATACTTAATTAGAGATTGTTTGTAAAAAAGCAAATCAAGTTACAATTTTAATTTATTTAAACGGGGCTTTCACAAGGGCATTATTTTTTTTATCGATAAGCTTTAGGATAATGGCTAGTAGTATTTCCTTTATTCAGTGGTTATGAGTTTCATTTTTAAAGAAATCTATTTTTGATTACTAAGATATTTTTGATGCAAAGTATTCATTTTTATAAGGACTTAATTAGAAAAAAAAGAGCTTCTATAGAATAAAAATAATTTTCAAGAATTTTTTAAAGTATAAATCCGCGGTTAAAAAACATTATTTAGTCGTCAAATTATCAATTTAAATTTTATCATATCATTTACACTTTTTGTTATGAATATAAATCAAATAAAAAAAAGGGGTATCTCAAACATTAGGGGGTGAATAAAAAAGATACCCTCAACCTTTCAGGATGGCTATAATGCAAAGATCAAAAAATCACGTTGGTTTAATAAGTCTTAAACGCAAACAAAATTCCATTTTCTACTGTATATGATTGTATAAGACCAAAAGATACAAATCTGAAACAAAGGGGTGGAAAAAGAACCGGATTGAGAAATTTGACTGAACTGCACTCAGATTTTTTGGTTCAAAAATTTAAATAAAAATCTCTTTTCACTTTGAAAGAATTAATAGTTTTTTTTTGCTGATTTTGATTTTTTGGATAAAAAACAAGCCATATTTAGGAACTTAAATTTTATTGGCTTTTACGTTTAAAAAAACTCACTTTGAGCCTACACAGGCAAGTTCAATGACCAATGAGGAGAACTACAGAGACTATGTGACTAAATAAATGCAATAATCTAGCTCAGGAAAAAATTTCATTTAAATAATTTAAAGCAATTTAAACCTTTTTATCAGAAGATCTAGCGTTAGATCCAAAAATAACAAAAGGCAGTGGTATAACTTCCTAGTACATGAGACATAAACGTTCACATTATCGCCGAGATTTCTTCATTAGTTTTATTAAATGTTAAAACGAAAAAGGGAAGTTACAGGACATCAGATTGTAATTCGTGGATAATTGGGCTAAACGAAGCCATACAATCCGGGGTATTAAAATCAAGCATTGATATAATTTCTAATAACGCTACTTGTCATGGCAGAATAGGGGAGGCTATTTTAAATTATAAATGTGTCGATCTTTTGTATTTATATCGCTATTAAACAATGTTGAAACCAATAGAAAATGATTGGAGTGTAATCAAAGCCGAAATTAAAAGAAAAATGTTTGATAATGTTATTATCCTAAACAAAGGGGTTCCAAATGAGGAATGTACACAGGTTGAATGTGCTACAAGAATAATCGAGAAGAAAATTAATGAATAATTTATGATCTTCACTCCGGAAATGAGTCGAATATTTATAAATCATATCCAATCTTTTTTTTCTGATGCCATAAAACTCGAGGATATGAGATTTGGTGCTTGAATTTTTTTCCCGTTTATTAGTTCCTTTCCCAAATAAGGCTTACTTTTTTTTAAAATTGCTTTCACTTTTATCCAATAAATTTTTACTTTATAACAAATTGATTGGACTTTTTTCAATTCATTTTTACTTTTTCCCAATTTGATTTGGAAAGGGTGTAATAGCTATGATTTAACTGCTTTCCCGAAAGTGTAAAAGCGAGATATTTCATAGAAAGTGAAAAGATAGAATAACAGTAAAAAAGAAACAATGGAAATTTTTATCACACATCAAAGTAGCAAAAGGAAGTACATATAAATAAATGAAGACCTCTTACACATGCGAATTCGGGAATAAATTTGCATACAAGACGGTATTTAAAAAGAATAAAAAAAGAGGAAAATGAGTAGAAGCTTTATAATACTGAGACTACTATACAATACGAAAAAATAACAAATTTAATTTAATCTCTAATTTAGGTTAAGAAACAATAGTTTTTTTTATTTTTGTCTGTTTTTGTAGTAAAAATAGGTTTTCCAAAAAAAAAAACGAGATATATCTTGTGAAAAAACTATGGAACTACTTACATGAAATTTTATGGTAATTTATTATAGCTTAAGTTAAGTTTTATCTGTAGTAAAGAAAATAGCCAATGTTTTTACTTCGAGATCTTTTTGCGAAAAATTCTAGATTTTGTCTACAGATTAACGCAAAAACTTATATTATTATGCTATAAACATGAAATTTGAAATAAAAAACTTTATAAGATAATGAAAATTATACAAAGAAATATATTATAGATCGAAAATAAATACCTTAAAGTCAATATATATATATATATATCTCATTTTGAAGAAATTTAAATGTTAATCAGCCTTTTAATTTATAGCTTTAAAAGGCTATATGATATAAGTAGATATATATTTCGCTTTAATACATAATCTCAACAAAAAATGAAATTAAACAAATATAAAAATTTATTTTTAGAAAAAATAATGACAAAGGTTTATGTAAATGTAATATATATATAATCAGAAAATATCATACGTTTGTGTTGTCAAAAAGGGTAAGGGAAAAGGAGATGGGGGCTGTTCTTGATTTAGGCATATTTGCACCTTTACCCATATTTTATATTTCTAAAATTTTAATTTTTTGTTACAACTTTTTTAAAAATATATTAGAAAAAGTTTAATATTTTTTATCTACACAGCAAGATTTTTCGATATTTTTTTAATGTAAAAAATAATGTGAAACATGTGTTTTTCAATTTATAATTTTCTCAATTTTTCTAGATTTTTTTTATTGAATTTGTAGGTATTGATGTACCCTATATAACTTAAATATTTACACATTTTTATATTCAGTGTTCTTTTAAACATGCCAACACAATTTTCTTCAAGTAAGGGAATACATAAATATATAGCGTTATATTTTCAAAGTTTAATTAATAAAATGCTAATAATTATGTTTGATATTTTTCATTATTTAGGCACCGGAAAAAATATTTTGGAATTTCAAGATTTTAACTTCAAGTAAATGTATAAATATTTTTATGTCGAAATATTTCTAATTTAAGAAATGTGTGGTATTTATTGGAAAATAATTTTTCATAAGGATGATTTCCAGCTAATAAAAGCGAATTACATTGACCTGGTCTATAAAATTAAGAATTGTACTTACCAATTTACGCTATACTAAAATTTCACACAGAGTTATAATATTCTAGCTTGGAAATAGTGGAAGAAATTCAAGCGATTCTATGGTCAGAGATTATGTACTTGGATTATCTTGAAACAGAGGTATCTGATATTCTTAGAATATCGAGAGATGTTTTTTGTATACAAGTTCAGTTATCCGCTTTCAGGTAAATCTCAGCTCCGAAAAACAGTTTGCAGGAAAGTAAAGCAAGTTAACCTCAAATTTAGTTAGGTATTAATTTTTATTAATATTTTTTGAATCAAGTTCTAATTAGGGGTTCAATGGTTCAAGTAAACATTTTTTTCATTGATGATAGCCCAACTCTAAGCCGTAAATAAACCTTTCAGACAACAAATTGAAGCAATCCAAGGAGGGAGAGGGGTTTGGTTATATATTATACCACAATTTTGTCTACATGTTGCCTGAAATTCATAAGGCGAAGTTATATTATCTAGTAAAACGACTTTTCTATGCTTTCGATTATTATTATTATTATTATTATTAGCGTGTTTTTCAGTGGCATAGTCTTGCAATAAAATCTAAGAGTGAATTACCATCTTTAAGAATCATCGATTAAATATAAGTCTATTGATTTAAAAATCACAGAGTTTTTCATTTATATAACGATTAACCCCTTTCACGGCCAAAGGTACAAAAATGATCATCACTTTTAGACTAATAAAAGTATACTTAAGTTGGTCAGTTTTTTCTAACATGAATTTAAAGTGAATCTTATAGCCTTTTATAAAAAATCCGCGATAAAAAATAAAACAAAATATAAAATGATAAATTTCATAAATAGGAACTCAATGCAATTCTTGGCCTGCAAAGGTATTATATACAGATCTCTAAGCTCTAGCCCCGAATTCGAAATTCAGTGATATTAAAAATTAGTCTGAATTCGATGGAAGTCAAAAATCGATCCCTTTTATGATGCAAATACTTCTCATTGGCCAGTTCTTTTAATTACCCGAATAGAAAGAGCTATTTTGCAATAGATCAGAATCAAATACGATCTCGGCACTAGAAGGGAGTATTAAGCCAAATTGCTCGTTTGTCAAATTAGAAGGTAGGAATTATAGCGAATTACTGCATGCTAAAGTTCTAGAAGTTAACGGAAAAGTGTAAATATTTGTACATCAAGTTAATTATCAGCAAATATAACCCATATCAGCATTTTCATAATTAGCATTGAAGATTTAAGGGATATCAATTTTAAAAAATTAAGCATAGCTCTGATTATTCTCGAAATAAACCTTTCGAAAAATGGCTAGAAAGAAACCATATAGCGTAAAGCAAAAAAAAGCCCAGCTACAGGAAAAGAGAGCCAAAAAACGAGATCAATCTGGTATGGCGATTTTCAATTGTTTACACTTTATATATTTTTTGGTTTTTTTTTAATTTATTGGAAATCAAATTTTTAGTCTTAAAAAAACTTGCAGTTAAAATTTTCCATCCCCAGGCATTTTTAAAAATGATATTCCTTTCTTTCAATAGAGAATGATGGCGTCTTTCATCGTGAAGTCTCTGAGCATACTATCAATACGCCAAATATAATATCTTCGATTCCTAATCCTCAACATCAAAAGCAATTTTCTGCTCAGAAGAAACCAGAGATAAGAAATAAACTGACTTCTAGTTTTGAAAAGCTCACACCAGAGCAAATAAAAATCAATAAAGAATTATCAATGAAGCCATTTGTCAGATTGAAAAAGGAAAAGTTGGAAGTTCCGGAAGTTTCCCCATTTATAGAGGGGCTTGATATACCTTTCCGCCCCCCATGGACCTTTGAAATGACAAAGTCTCAAGTTGAAAAAAACGAAGTCGACTATTTCGAAAATTGGGTTAAAAAGGTGGAAGAAAAAAGGGATCCTGAGAAAATAAGCCTTTTTGAAAAAAATATAGAGGTAAAAGCATTAAAATTGATTATTTATAAAACATAATATAAAATTGAAACTCATAAATTTACTGTTTTTGATTTCATGATTTTATTTTTTCAATAATTTATTTTTTTTTCTGAAAAAGGTTTGGAGGCAATTGTAAGTACTTTTTTAGACAGAAATTTGGTTAAGAAACTTTTCGTTGTAAAATTTTAATTACCTATTAGATGGAGGGTTCTTGAAATCAGTGACATTATTCTCCTAGTAGTTGATATAAGAAATCCCCTACTTCATTTCCCACCTTCTCTTTATTCTTTTGTTAAGAATAAAATAAATAAAAGCTTGATTGTAGTCTTGAATAAGGTAGTTTATAAAAAAAACCCTTCATTTGTTTACATTTTTTTTAACTCTACCAAATTGCAAAATAGCTTGATTTAGTTTCCGAAAATACAGTATATGCATGGAGAAAATACCTTGAAATGAAATTTCCTGGAATAATTATAGCTCCTTTCACTAGTTACAAAAACGATCATGTACTATTGGAGGATTCGAATTTAGGTATTATTTATAATCAAAATTAGTTTAGATCTTAAGGCCAAAGTTTTAACCCAATCATATATTTTTCAACATCGAAAATGTCATTTTTATCTTGTAAACTTTACTTATTAGCTGAACTAAAAATGAACAAAAAAAGACCTAAAAAAAGAGTCTATGATAATTCTAATGCAGCAAAAATATTTGAGCTGTGTAAAAAGGCAGATCCTAATAAGAAAGGTGTTAATGTGGATTGGGAGAAAATAATTTCTAGATACACAAGACTTCCCAACGATGAAAGAATTTCTAGTGATGACCAGGCTGAAGAATTTACAGATTCCGATTCCGATTCCGATTCAGAGCCTGATGAAGAGCTTGTTAGCCATGACGTGGAGGGTAAAGTGCTGATACCTTTTATTATTTCTCTGGGAAATAATGTCTTTGTGAAGACCTTTATCTTATTACTTTTTCAAGTCAAATAGCTATTAAAGTTTCACATTTTTAGATTACAACGATAACGCTACATCCACGAAATATGTAACGATTGGTCTAATTGGTACTTGATTTCGAAATTTTAGGTTACATAAATGGTATAAGCTTATTTTTTTCTTATCAATAATTATCTGCAGGTCAACCCAATGTTGGAAAAAGTACCATCATTAACAGCTTGATGGGAAAAACCGTAGTTAGCTCAAGCAGAACCCCTGGCCACACTAAACATTTTCAGACAATTCATATTTCTCAAAATTTGAGATTATGTGATTGCCCAGGTCTTGTTTTTCCTTGCTATATCGAGAGACCATTGCAAATTCTCATGGGATTGTACAACATAGCCCAAGTTCAAGAGCCTTATTCATCTATACAATATCTGGTAATTTTAAAACTAAAACTTGAAATCAATTTTTATTTTAAAACGAGGGAATTATTTTAATAGTCTAGAATCGCAATTATTTCATAAAATCTCCCTTAAGGGTTAAATTTTTATGACAAAAAAAATTCTAATTTTATTTTCGGATTATATTTGCAGGCTGAAAGGGTTCCTGTTGAGAAAATACTTTCCTTGAAAATGCCTGAACATAACAGAACCGAAATTTGGTCTGCTTGGGACATAACTGAAGGTTGGCTTTTATTTGTGTTTTATGTGTGTCAAAATCCCCACTTTCCGGATTATTCATTAATGAATGGATATGTTTAAAATTTATTTTCATTCTTTTAATTTTCCATATGTATATTTCATTATTTGATGCTAGCTTATGCTATTGATCGGGGGTTCTACACTTCTCAGGCAGCTAGACCCGACACTTATCGAGCGGGTATTTTTCAAAATACTAAAAAAGTTTATATCCTCTTTCAAAACATCTCTTTTTAATCTTAATACTTATTCTCAACCTTGCTATTCTTCCAGGTCTGGCAATTTTGAAGTTGTGCCTCGATGGAAGAATTCTACTGTCATTCAAGCCGCCGGGCTTTTTTGGAAAGGAAAATATATATTTAAAGATGAAAATATTGGAAGAGGATGAGGAAAATTCAAAACTTGAAAATTCTTCCGAAAGATCTAATTCATCATCTAATTCCGATGATGATGACAGTGAAAGCTCAAACTACCAATCTAACAGAGCGAAAAGGGGATCTGATAAATCCATGTTCCATATGCTGGATCCTAACACTATGATTTAAAATGATTTAATGAGAATTATTGGTTTTAACGCACGCGTTTTTCTGTTTGAAGTAGCTCAATGTCTTTTTTTTGGTAGTTTTATAGAGAATTTTCGATTTTTCCATGCACAAAGGACATATTTTCTTCTTTTAAACCCCTTTTCAGGCTTTCTGTTGAGATATGATAATACTATTCAAAAAAAAGTGTCTGTATAGAAATTTTAACCTTTAAAAGGATCTTCTCTTGTATAAAACATATTCATAAACAAAATTTTTGATTGTTTCATTAGGAAGTATACCACAAATTATTCATTTTTTTTGGCTTAGCACATCTTATAAAAAGATAAGTATTATAGAAAAGGTAAATTTCAGTATAGCTCAACTTTTTCAGATTATGGTTATGTTTTTTCAAAGTATTAAAAAAATTTATATTGAAAATGGATACCTGCTTGTAAGGTTTCATAAAAAAAACACTTGAATAAAATGGGAATGGTGCTGATTTTTGATAGAACGTAGAAACGTTGCTTGGTTTTGTTAAGTTTGATTAAATGATTAAATAATCTTTGGGGATTCTTATACCCTCTTCTGCTCCAAATAGATTTTAAAAAGTATTATTGGGATTTATTTTAAAATTCTTGTAGGAAAAATCTACTCAAAATATCTCGGGATCCTTTTTAATAATGCATATCTCAATCCAAAAAATAAAAATAACAACAGATTTTTAGATTTACTTCTTTAGTTTTATATTATTAATTATTTATAAAAACCAATGAAATTAGCTAATCGTTTCAATTAGTTTCTTAGCCTGATTTGTGTATTTGTTATAGCTTTGGATTAATAATTCGAGGTATTGTTTAGCGATCAGTTGCCGGCCTCTATTTATTTCATAGTTCCCCAAAAATAGCAAGGCTTCAGAGGCGTAATCATCTATTTCAGAAATTATGTGTAATTCGGAGAACCCAGTCTCCAGAGTTTTAGAATCCTTCATCACCTTTTTTAGGCTGGGAGTTGTATTTGAATCATCTAACAGGTGAGGGTTTTTATTATCAATGCCATCATTATATTGCGAATCTGTTTTAGGATCATCTATAATCTCCGGAAAAGACTTAATAGAGTGGAATTGTTGGTCATGTGAGATTCGAGATTCGGGAATTTTTTCAGAGTCATAGCTTTTATTCAATTTGACTATTGATTTCGCTTTAGGTTGCAGATAGGCGCTTAAAAGTAGCCTGTAGTAGCGAGCAGCTGAATCTTTCGAACCTATATCATCACTCAAACTGGCTAGTTTGGAAAGAACGGTTGATCTGTCCGAAGGGGATTCGACAAGAACTCTTTTATAAAACTCAATAGCCAAAAGTTTTTGGTCTGATTCTTCATAACAATTTGCAAGTGCCATGTTCATCCTGTGATCGTTAGGTCTAATTAGAAAATATCGTGAAAAATTACAGTTTTGGGGAAGAAAAATTGTTATCCTTGTTAAAATCTCAAATCAATTGCAAAATAAAAAAACGGACCTTAATTTGGAAGATTTTAAATAATAGTATATGGCATAGTTTGGGAGTTTGAGCATTTCATAAGTTAGTCCAAGACCATACCAAGCACGATAGTCGCGTTTGTTAGACTCTATAGCGTTCCTGTAGGCATGTATAGCCAGACTAGTATTCTTCATGTGCATATACTCGTGACCTAATAGTGTATACGCAGAATAATAGCTGGGGTCTAGCTTTAGAGCCCTTTCGAAATATACAGTAGATTTTTCATGTTCTCCTCTGAGACTGTAGTAATTACCTACAAATATAGTTAATGTTTAGCATATTAGAAAATTTTATTTTTTACGATGGCGAAATGTGATGTTTTTTAAAAAAAACCCCCACATATACAATCTTTTTTGGATAAGTGGCATAAAATTCTCAAACCAGCATTAAATGCATTAGATTTAAATTTACCTACTACACAACAAGTTTCAGGTCTATGTCTTTGAATTCGAGTACAATCAGCAGCCAATTCAGATAATCTCTTAATATCGTTCATAACGTATAAAATATTCGAATGAACGTCGACAAAATCTAAACAGTAAGGATCTTCAGAGTACATGGCTTCGAATACTTTCAGCGCATCATTAAATTCTTTAAAAAAAAAACGGTATTAATATTATGTTCATAATAAAAATTGAGTAAATAATCCTGTTATTATTGGATAAGAAACAAAGAATGAGGGAGTATATTACTTCGAAGATTGTACAGATATACGGCCTCCATGCCTATTATGAAGGGACTTTTAGGGAAAATGATCTTGAGTTGCTTAAAGTATTTGAAAAATTGTTTATCGGCGGAGCTTTCATCAATATAAAACTGAAATTCCAGATTCAAGTGTGTCATAAAAGCTAATTTTACAAGACTACCAGAAACTTTTTCTTCGACTTCCAAGATCTATAAAAAAGAACAAGAGTGGTTAGAGAACTGTGTTAGAATAATCACCGTGATAGTTAACGGTTTGATCTTACCTGTTCGTTAAAATCAAGACACTTTTCAATCATAAGCCAAGCATCCCAATTATATTCATAAATATTTACAGAATCTATAAAGCAAGATAAAGCTTTCTTTTCATTGCCCATCTTTTTGTACACAAGACCTAACCTAGAGGAGAAAATTAATTTTTTAATTTTTTTGACAATTAAGGGAAGTATTAATAAAATTACAAAAAGAATTCGAAACCATCAAACTCATTGCGAAAAATCTCAATTTTATTCTTCATTTCATTTAGCAATTTGTTTGCTTGATCTATAATTAAGAGAGAATTTTTAGATTAAAAAAAAGGATCTGGGAATAACTTGAAAATTAACAAAATTTAAGGAAAATAAATTAGTTTTTATTGATAAATAATATGGGCTTACCTTTATCTATAAGTTTCCCTGCTTGCTTTTTTTCAATTAGCTATTTAAAGTAAAAGAATTTCGATTTTTATAACTTTTTTATACAGTAAAAGTGGTAAAAAAATTACCACAAATAAATAAAAACGAGATATTTTAGCATTGAAAAATGATTGAAGATTTTAATATTATATTTACCAAATATTCAGAGTACCATCTTAAAAATCTTGCTTTGCTTGAGGAACATTTATCCAACAAGAAGATTGTTCTGTTAAACTGGCGCATATCGAAAACCATTTTTGCATAAAGGTATCTATCTTCTTCGTTATCGTTTGTAGGTTTTGGTAAAGATGGCAGCGGAGCCAAATCTTTATTATTTGAGAAAGGGGGATTTTGACAAGAGTTTATGAAATCTGTAGCGGCGACTTCGTCAATGTAAAATAACTGTTCTGATGCCCTTATAAATTATACAAATAAAAAGGAATGTTTTAGTATAGCATGATTTTTAGTAAAGTAGCCGTTGCCTAAATCTATACAAGTAAAATAAAAATTGAAAAAGTATATACATATTGAAGAATAATACCATTTTGCTGAGGTAGGTAGACCTCGTTCGGAACAATCTAAGCAAGCTTTTTTGAGATTTTCTTTAAACATTATTGAATGACTCCTTGATATCGGAGAGTAAGAGTAGTGTTTATGTTTCTAGGTTGAGTTTTAGAACTGAATTGGTATTCTAAGTTTCGGGGGTTTAAAAATAATAAAAATTGGATTTTGGTTCAAAGAATATGCATAACTCTTTGATGAAAACGGTTTAATAAGAAATAATTTTTTCAATTGGCTATTTTTAGTAAGCTATAATTCAGGCCACAGAATGAAACTTAAAGTTAGATCGAAGACTATGAACTCATGCCATTGGCTATATTTATTTATCTATTGCAAACTAAACCCGAAAATTATTACTAGAGAAAAACTCGCAGAGGTAAACAATATATAAAATTTAATGTGCACTTAGAACATTATTAAAAAGTACTAGGGATTTTTATTAAAATTGTAGATTTGTTATTTTTAATACTTGTAACAATAAACTAGCTAATCGAAGTGGACTCTCGATAAAATCGTAACTAAATAGAACTGTCAACCATTAATAATCATTGTTTGACGTTTACAATATACATCCCACTTCCGGGCTTAGTTGCAAAAATGGAATTTTTGAGCTGTTCTTCTGAAAGAGAAGGGAAATGTTTTTTGTAATACGAATCTTTAACGGACTGGATAAAGCTTTCAACTTTCGATTCGGGGAGCAGTGAAATGGTGCAACCACCCCAACCAGCTCCAGTCAATCTGGAACCCAAAGAACCATTATCTCTGGCAGTTTGACATAACTCGTTGAGTTCTTTGCAACTACAATCGAAAAGTTTGTCACAGCTATCTTGGCTCTGGTTCATCAGATTTCCAAGTTCTGGGTATACGTCTGAACCTTTTGCCTCTTCACAAGTTTGTCTGAATAAAACAACTCTTAAAGTTTCTGAGAATACATGCTTTGTTCGCTTGTAAATTTGCAAAAACTCTGCTCTAACGGGATATAAATCAGCGCGCACTTTAAGCTTCAATTCTTCGATTGACATATGCAAATAATCTGCACATTCTTTCCATGAATATCCATCTACGTGATCTCCAAAAATTGTTTCTGTATGAGCAAGCATAGCATTAAGTCTATTAATCCAGATGTCAACTTCACTCATAGATGAGGTATCTTGGTTGGCAAAGAGAACATCCATAACTACCTTCATAGTCAGAGGATTTGCTTCTTTTACTGTAGAGTTTTGATCTAACTTTAAAGTCTGAGCCAACATCAAAGAAGCTATTCTCGTTTCCACTACTCTCAGGTTGTAGCAAACAGGAGCAGTTATGTGCTTATCGGAAACAACTAGAGAGTTGGCAACAACGAAAGCATACTTTTGCTCACTCGAAGGAAACTTAACAGGTGTTACTTTTAGGAAAGGATGGAATTCAATGAAAAGAGCGGAAGATCTGGTAGCCATGACACTGCAAGTTTGGTCCATCCCTCCTCCATTGACACCAGTGTACCGCTCAGAAGCAACAGAAGTGTTAACTATCTGCTCCTTATCAAGCTCGTACCCGTTCGCTTTCTGAGTTGCCAAGACTACAGTGCAGACAAGAGAAGAGGAACTTGATAAACCAGCCCCAGTAGGTACATCACCATCTACTAAACAATCCATTCCTTTTGGATTGTCAATTTTCATTTTTTCTAATGCGCCCTTTTAAAAAAGTATGAATAAAATTTAACGAGGTTTTATAGAATAGATATTAATCACAGAATAAAAAGAAATACGGGAAGAAAAGTACCTTGTAACCGCATTTGTAATAATTAGACCAGGCGTGAATTTTAGGATCGATGGTAACAATATTTTCTTTAGAGTATTCAAAGACAAAGCTGGGGTATTTCTTTGAATTTGTGTTTGCCACATTGACAGCGGTTCCATCTTTTGAATTGAAGGCTATAAGTGTATCCTGCTCGACTGCCATGGGGAATACAGGCATACCACAATAATCGATATGTTCACCTATAACATTTACACGGCCGGGGGATCTTGCAATGAATTGGGGTTTAGTGCCATAAATTTCCTGGAACTTGTTAATCAGATTCAAGTACCTCTCCCTACATGAAACAACATTAGAATCATATTAAAAAATAAACGTTTGGGAATGCTTGTCACAAAACCTGGGGTTATCCAGGGATATAAAAAAATTAAAGTTAAAACCAAAATTTGATCGTACTCTTGAGATGATATGTCTCCAGAATAAATCTCAGAGACGGTATTTGCTACAGGAACTACTTTAGCTTGAATGCTCATTTTGATTTCAGAGAATAAAACAAAAAAATTAATAAAATCAAGAAAGGGAAGATAATCTCTATAACAAAGCAGCTTTTAACTCGAACTAGTTTCTTGTTTCTCTCTGTATATTTGACGCCACCCCCTAATTCTAAATGTGGGGGTTTCACTCCTAAATATTCGGTCAAACGACTCTTGCCTATTCTCTCTCACCTCATTTCCACATTTCTGCCAAATATAGAAAAATCTCAGATAACATTCAGAATCGCTGATGCAACTGATTTATTGACCAATAGAACCAAAGTAAATACATCTGCTTTAATGTTTTATAGAATTTGAGACTCAATAGAACCTCAGCGATTATTGATATGCAAAAAGAAAACTCAAATAGTCATCTCATTTCTAATATCGCTTGATAAGGAATATGCTGTCCCAATAGGCCCAAGCTTAGTTTTTGTTTTTGTATCACCAAATTTTACTGGCAGACGGCCCAAGCTTGGATGCAGACAAATAGCACCAATAAAGCCATGAAGCAATATTAAATATGCAAAAAACCAGTCCTTGTGTAAATAAGTACCTTTTTGGTCAAATAACAAATGAACCCGTTTTTAAAATTAGTGGCGTTTTAAAAATAAGATGATTGGAACTAATTCTTTCTAAAACGAAACATCTGCATGATTTTCACCCTTATAGGAATTGCTACCAATGATAAGGTCTAGAAGATATGCGCAGATCAGAAGCCCAAATGCCAACTCCATTAACGATTCCAATACTGTAGAAATTTTATTTTTAATGACGTAAAGCTAATTATATGAAAATTTACTTCTAGGATTTTAAAATTTTAGATGATTGCTCATTCAATTGTGCATTGTAAGTTTCACCTCTTTATACTAAAGGCCTTTTAAGATGGTAAACAGATGGTTAGAATTCAGATATTCACAAAATAAACTCACATCATGTATTTATCCATCTTTTATATTTGGGATTTTACGAATGTGAAAGTAGGAGTATTCTCGAGATGGATATTTTACATTAAATTTGGACGAAACCTCTGGTTTTTCAAATATTATCAAAATACTGGCATGGAAAAAGCTTTTGCTATATAATTCTAATACTTTAAAATCATCTCATTAGCTACTAAAAATAAGGAATATATCAAAAAACTAGATATTTTTTTTTCCAAATTATTCCCAACTCTTGCCCTATTTTATTCAAACTAAAATCACACTAACTATACTCATCAATAAAAAAAAAATTAAGATCATAAGTTATAATTTTCTAAACTCAGCCATTTCTTATCAAGATAAAAATTGGATAATTATAAAAGAATATAGTTTTACATATGTATTACCACCCATTGAATAAGAGCTATTTTTCTTTTCCAAACTCCAATTAAATTTTAGAAGTCAATAAATGACCCTATAGCTAACTTTTATAACATCGAAAAAGCAAAAAAATTATTTGTTTGTCTAAATATTTATTCTAATAAACCTTTCGAAAATTGAAAAACTTTAAAATAGAATGAATTTATTGTATATATTCAAGAGTTTTAATACTAATAATCAGCTTTTTTCCAAATAAAAAAGCAGCCCCCATTTTCTTTTACAAATATTACATCTAATCCTCATATCAACGCAATTTTATCTTTATATGGAAATACAAAATTTTGATGTATTTTATATCGATTTGAGTTATTATTTTAAAACAGAACTTATGAGATATAAATAGTAAGTTATAAAAGCACACTTTTCTCTAAATATAATCCTTTATTTCAAAAAATCTATGGTAGAATCTATTTCAATAAAAAATTCAAATATATATTATTTCGATTATAAAACCGTACTAATTCTTGTTAAAATAGGTTCTTCAAGCGGGTTACTTGATTTGAGCTTGAATTAGCCTAGTATTTACCTATCAATCGAGAAATATTGCATTGGTAATATTTCAGGTGAATTGGATGAATAGTAACAGCATATATCTTCAAGCTAAGGATAATTATTATCAATTTTGATTTTTAATGAATAGTATTATAATAAGGGACCATATCAAAAAAGATATAATTATACGTAATATATCTAGCTTTCATCATTCTCATCTTTGATATCTATATTATTCTCTAGTCGCAAATATTAGTCTAGATATGTGATATTTATACTCTTGTGCATTGATTTTATATATATCTTTAGTTTTATCAGTTGATCTTATTTAATTATAATAATATCTTTTGTCTTTTCTTCTTTAAAAAAATTATTCTTTACCATAATTACGTAGGTAATAGTTTTTTTTTATCATTTTTTGCTTCTAATATTTTCAATATTTACAATACGATACTTTCTAATAAAACCTGTCGCATATACAAGCTAAAATGCTTTTTTATTTATCCAGATCTTGAGCTATGACTCAACCAACATTTTTAATAAAAGGGGTGAACTAAAAAATATATATAGTGTTACTTAACTTTCGTGAATTTCCAGTATTCCCTAAAAGGGGCTTTATAGCGCAAAAAAAGCTCGCATCTTAAATTCAAACATATCTGAAGTGGCAGATTTTCTCTGCTACGTTCCACAAATAGGGGATTAGTTACAAGTATTTATAATAAATGGAACTAAGATCAGTTGGATAATGGAATTTTACCTTATCCCTTTAATATGTTTTCAGAGTACCGGGTTGAAACGTAGGGGTAATGCCCGCTATTTTACAGAATGGTTCCGATCTAATGACTTTACGTTCTTGTTTTATTATATTTTACCTTATATTATAGATTACAGGCTAGGAGGAGGATACCGTAGTTGTTATCAACCCAACCACAGCAATTCTCCCGTCCCCGTTTAATTTTGGTGTATATTTAGGTCATTATAGTCTTATTATAATTCGAGGAGTTACCCGGATAGTAGGGTAACAACCGGAGATATCTCAAGATGAATAAAACTATATAAGAGAGGAAAATCTCAGTATCTAATGGAGGGTTAGTTCTCATCTTGACGTTTATTGTTTGAGAAGTATAAAATAAAAAAGAGGATAAACAATCAAAAACCATATTCAATCACATAAGTGAAAGTAAGTAAATTTTATTAGATCCATGTTTATATTTGATAGTTGGTTTTTATGCAAACCCCAATCTAAATCATACATAAAAAAAGATAACCTGTGCAAATGAATTATATTTCCGAATCTAACCAATGGCCTCATTTCTCCTTAATTGTAGTAAACATTCAAAAAAATAATACTCAAGGTTTTTTTAATCCCAAATAAGAATATATATGTCTAAAACATCTAAATTTAGAAATATATTATTCCGACGTATTAAAATATAATAAATAAACTTATATATTTTAACCTTCGCCCTCATATTCTGATAGATTATTATTTCATATATAAAGAACTAAATAACATAATTTCTTTATAAATAAATATTTATCTATTTTTTTTTTTTTTTCTAAATGAAAAATATTTTTAAGATTAAAAATTGGCATTTATTAAGGATTTGATTGCATTTTTTTGGAACAGTATACACATTACTTATCAAAATTCTTATAAAACATCAATAAAGATTTTCTATTTACCTCTAAAAAAATTTTCGGAATGTTTTACTTTTTCATAAATTCAGACTATTTTTCTCGGCATATTTATAGAAAAAACTTTGGTTAATCCTCCATAGTAAATATGTAGAAGAAATTTAAATGTGTTTATACATTCTTTTTTTGAAGAGGTGGTTCTTTATTACTGACCCGTTAATTGTTATTATTTCGATAAAATAACAACAAAGAGACTGTTTAATTCTTGGTAATAGCCCACACGATTCTTAGCCACATTTCAAATAATATGAAAATTGAACATTAATTTTTCATTATTTTTTATTAATTATATTTTTTCTTGTTGATTTTTTTGATGTCTTAAAAGTGAAAAACTAAATTTATTCAGCCTAAATGATGATTTTCGGATAATATAAAATACCTATTTTTGCGATATTTTTGATTTCAGTATTGGCTTAAATAAAGATAACGTTTTTTTAAATTTAACTTAAACTAGTTGTATTTTGTTTTTTGATTTTTCATTAAAAGTATGATATTTTTATGTGAATTTTTATAATAAAACTCGAAGGATGATAAATACCCCAAAATACCTGTTAAATTTTAAAATAAAATACTGTTTCCAAATGCTAGCCAAATGATGATTTTTATAAAAAAATAATGTAAAAGCTAATCATTTATCATTTCAAAAATTACCTTCACAACTTATTTTTTAAGTAGGAAATAAAAAAATTGTTGAAAATAAACAAAATTTCATTTTTTTAGGTGATTGAAATGATTTGATTGAGTACTTACAAACACATAAATACACACATACTTAATAATAGGGGATTTTTTTTCATGGTTGAAAATTTGGTCTCAAAAATTTTTATGTGCAAATTAATAGCATTTTTTTAAATTTTTATTTTCATAACACACAGGATAAATAATTACAAATTTACTTTTTTAGAAGATCCAGCTGAAATTAGCTATTTTCTAACCAATATGTAGGAAGTGCTCTTATTTTTTAACTTTTAACGATTTAAAATATTCAACTGAGAAGTTTTAATCGTCATAGCACAACTCCATATAAGAGATAATTGAACTCTCCTAAAAAAATGTAAATATTGTGAAACTAAATATACTAATTTAAACGAAGGATTTAAATGACCTGGAAAAAAAAAATCAAACTTTTAAATAACAATAAAAACTTCAAATAATAGTCTTATTGTAGTTTTTTTATTTTTGGAACTAACAGAAAAAAAATAAAGCTATTAACTTGAATAATGTACTAATCATGATTTATTTTTAAAAAATGTAATAATATAATCGATTCAGACATAGTGCTTTTTAGGTTTTTTTTAAGAAAATTTATGATATAAATTTTATTATAAAATAATTTTTTCTTTTTGATTTAATATATCTCAGATTATTTATACTTAAAACTATCATTACAGTATTTATCTTGATCTTTACTACTATCTAAATTTAAGTTTTTTTAAAGTGGAGAAAAAAAAAGAATTTTTTTTAATTTAATTGTTCATTGATGAAAAAATTCACTTGTAATTATTCTTATTTTTTAATAAGAAATAAATTATTAAATATCACAGGATAAATACCGAAAAAAAAAATTATTATCCTTAAAACTTTGGCATTATAATTCGATCTTGCCACAGTTTTTAAATATTTTTTATAAAATTTATCAACCCCAAAATAAAAAAACCAATAATTTTTTTTTATTTTTTTGAGGATTTGAATGGTCATTATTTTAAGCTCCTAAATACCAAAAAAAATAATAATTCTGATATATATTTTTGAGTTTTTGAATAAATAAACACTTTATATTACTTAATTTTTCTGGGGCTATAAATTTCATCCCAGTTATTTTAAAATTGATTCTTAGAAATATTTTATTTAGTTATTTTTAAACCTTTTTTATTAATATTTTTTTATATTTAATAGAAAATCCATCTTTTATTATTGAAAAATAAATTAAAACTTCCATTCTATTCATCCGGTTAAACGATAATTTTAATCATTCCATTATTTTCTTTTCCGATACTTATTTTTTTTCTGTCATTTATTTTAATAAAAATCTGTTACTTATTCTCGTTATTTTTTTAAAGAAAATTTGCTAATATAAATATTTTTTAACTTTTTCGTATTATTTAAACTTTTTTATAATTATTTTTATCGTTTAATTTTAAAAAATACATGTCAGTTTTGATAAATAGAAATATTTATATAAAAATATTATTTTAATTTCTTTATATACGGCTAATTTCAACAAGAAATCCAAATCGCTAAATTTTAAAATTTCTATATGTGCTTTTTTAAAAAATATTAAATACATCAGTTATATATAATATCAATTAATATTTTTCTGAAATATATTAATTTTTTAAATTAAATTCGATAGAAAATACTTAAAAATATAAATTTATTGCTTAATTATTATTATTAAATCGGTTTATATCATTTCTATAGCATGTATCAATAAGTTTATTACACATATATTATCGAAACCCCTATATATTATATTATAATATTTTCATTTTCATTTTTAAAAAAAAATTAATTGTAAAAATCGATATTCAAATCAATAATTTACTCTAGATTTTAAATGTGAAAAAAATAATTATTAGGTACTCATTTTTGATCTTTTTCAAGTTATCAATACTTTCCATCAACAGAAAAACTAAATTTATATATTTGCTAATGCTTTACCAGATTAAAACACTAGTATTTTTTTATATTTATATATTATTTTTAAAGTATTTTCTTATTAATTTTGGTTTAAATAATTAAAAAATTAATCAATATATTCAAATTTCACATTAAAATCGTCAAGAGTCTAATATTTTATTTAGAATTTGCATAAATACAAGTTCTCCTAATATTTTTTTATTTTAGATTATCTTATTATAAAAATCAAACTGTTTGTATTTTATCCATTGATTTATTAGATCTATTGCTATTTTAAATGTTTAAAATTCACTATTTTAAGCCTACTTATATCCAAAATTCACATTTCTAATTTTAAACTTTTTATTCATAATTTTTATTCATACTTTAAATTTATTCCATTATTTTATTTGATATAAATAGAAGCAAATTAATTAATTGGATTCATTTATATAAAAAAAAATAAAGTACTATTTTTTTCACGGAATTATTTAGTCTAAAAGTAATCAATTTCCGATTTGGAATTTAAATATTCATTTTCAAACTATTTTTGAATTTTTAAAACGTCTTAAATCCCACAGAAAAACTAAAAAATCACAATAGTAACGAAAATAAATATTCTCTAAAACGAAATTTATTAAAAGAAGTTTCAATAAAGCATCCTAAATGCTTTTTAGGAATACTCTTATTTAACACAATAAAATAGAAAATCCAAATATACATCTACATCTACATCCATTTAATTTATATTATTCTTTTAATTAAATTAATATTAATAAAAAAAATATCTTTTTTAACTATCCTTTTTAAGTAAATTTAACAGGAAAATATCCGATATTTTTTAAGTTTTAAAGGTATCTTTTCGTCAAAATATATTATATTGCTTAATATATACAAAAAATGGGATATCTAATGTAAAAATTTAGAAATTCAAGATGTTTATACTGTTATTTTATTGTCTATATATCCATAATTCACAGAAAAAAACAATAATACAACTTTAAGTTAAGAAATAAAATAGTCTTTTTTATGAAAAATAACGTAATTTTTATAATATTTTATAATAATTTGCTCGGATTATTAATTTCATATCCCTCTCTTCTGATTTTTATTAATAAATATTTCTTTATAGAACCCTTTTTTTCATACTCTTCAATTAATAAGATATTTTTTTATTAGAAAACCTTTTAATCATTAATTAAATAGTATAAATATTTTTAAATTCTTCATAGTAATATAATTAATCATTAAAAATAAGAAAGTTATTCAATATTCATCTGCAAGTGCATATATTATTTCTTTACAATCGACAATAAATAAAATTGGTAAATAATTTTCGAATTTATCAATTTTTAATAATTTTTCAGTTAAAAATTGAAAATTGATTTTAAGCTTAGTGTTGGTACTCGAATTGCAAAATAATATAAATGATATCTTTGGGGAAAAAATAATTAAATAACACTTTTATTTGTTTTTTTTTCTTATTATAAACCAAATGTCTTATTTTTCTTTTTTTTTATTATGAAAAATGATGGTTAAATAAAATAATTGAAACACTTCATTAATAACTTGGCTTGAATTAATTTCAAATATTTTTTAAAAAAAAACGTTTTTTACAAATGTATAATAACAAAATAAAGTATATATATCAATTGGTAAATTTTAAAACAGGTGTATCTTCATACTAGATATTTTAAGACAGAAAAATTATAGGAATAAAATTTTAGCCTATCTCAGAAGTATTATATTGATTAAATATATTTAAAGATTATTTCATTCAAGATATTGTTAGTTTGAACCATTTAAAATTTTTTTTTTGAAATTTTCGCTTATTATATACAGATATTTGCTTCAATTATAAATAATATAAAACCAAATCTAAAAAATTATTTATCAATTTTTATTAAAAATAATTTATTTATTTATTTTTGATTAAAATTTTTTTTAAAATAAAAGAGAATTGTGTAGATAGAAAATAATCGAAAAATATAAAAAATTCTGCATAATTTTACAATAACAGATAATTATAAATATAATTATTATTAGAAAATGTTAAATATAAATTTAGATTTGAAATATCTTTACTATAATTAAATTCCTAAATTTTATATATTAGCTTAAAATATGGAATGTGTAAATTTTATTTTATTTTTAGAATCAAAAAAATATTGCTAGTATAACGGATATCTCTATCAAAAAAAAAATTTAATTAAAAATTAAGAAACTGTAATGAACATATAGTTGATTCAAATGTTTTTTATATTTTAAAATTAAAAAATCAACACATTTTAAACTAAATCATATATATATGTTGGGGATTATTTTCAAGACCAAAATCCTTTTTTCTATATTTTTTATAGATCGATTTCAATTCATTATACTATCGGCTTAATAACTATGTGAAATTTCCAAAATTGTAGAAAACTTGACTAATTTAGATTTTATCCATATTATTATTTGCTACAATTTGATTTTAATAAAATGAAAATAAGCTAATTGATTATCAATGTTTTTTTTAATAAGGAAATAAGAAACTCTTACTATTAAAAATTCTGATTTGTATAAGAATCTCCCATATACATATATATTTTTTATAATAAAAATGCGAATTTTTTATTTTATATGAATGGTAATTAATATTAACTTCTATTCTTTTATTTTATTAAAAAATAATAAAAATAAATACTAAATAAAATAGGTCTAATAATATATTATAATTTTTTTTAAAAAAAACTTGGAATATACTTATAAGAAATCCAAATTTTATTTAATAAAAAAATTTATATCATCCATATTATATTATCATTTAACAAAGGTTTTAATATAATATCTAATTTTTTTATTATATATTTTCTATAAGCTTCAATAATTTTTATTGGAAAATTAAATCTTATAAATTATAGTATTAATCCTTTTTATTATAGGATTTTTTTAGCTATATTTGATTGATAATATATATATATTGCAATATAATGTTGAATATGTATTTTTTTCTTTATTATTTTATAATAAATCACATAAGTTTATTGAAATAATCCTACTTTTTCAATCCGGTTAATCTGAGTTCATTAAAGCATTATGTGAAACGATTATTTTTATTTCTGAATCTAATTTGTTTTTTTTTAAATTTTTTTATACAGAATATTCAAAAAAAAAATCAAATTTTAATATAAAATCCACTAATTTTTCTTAATGTTCAAAATTTAATATAAATATAGTAAATAATGCTAAAAATTCTAATAAGAAAACTTCCTTAAAATAACACATTTTTTTTTAATTTGACCCGTTTTTAGAATAACTTATGTGGTTTATAAGACTTGAAATTTATTAATTCAGTTCAGTAAATATTAATTAATATTGAATTTTATATCTAAAATTTTAAAATATTGTCTCTATTATTATTTAATTTACCTAAAAAGTATGATGTAAATGTTGATATTACATAATAACCATCATTTATCTTTGATTTAAACTTTTTTAATAATAAAATATAGGATATAAATTAAAATTTTTAATTTTTTGAAAGATTATCATGTTTTTATTGAGAAAAATTGCTGTTTAATTTAATATTTGGCTTATTGCGATTGTTTACGATTATTTAAACGCGTTTATTTACTATTAAATGACTATATACGATTTTAATAAAATTATTAATGGAAAAAATGCGGAGTTTACTCTAAAAATTAGGTCTCTGATCTATCTTAATTACCAATCTGTTATCTTAGAGTATAATCTACAAAAAAAAATACAATTTTTTATTTTTATTTAATGGGACATATTATCTATTTTTTAGATAATTTCGAAAAAAAATTAACAAAATTAAACCCCAATATCTCCCTTACTCCCACTCTTAAATATTATATAACAATTTTTTCAAAAATTTTCTGAAAAAAAATATACTCATTCAGTTTTTTATATTTCAAAACTTTTCTAATTATTTAGCCTAAATAAAATAATTATATGTATTATTATTTTTCTTTTAGATTTATAAACCAAAAAAAATAAATTAAAATTAAAATTTTAAAACATCACAATCTTTCCTTTAATTAATTTCTAATAGAAATTAGTTGCTTTTATTTTAAAATAATAAATTCAATCTTTTATTAAATGGCTCAAATAAAATTTGATCCTAATATTCTTTTAATAAAAATAATACCTAAAAACCCCCGATTTTATAGATATTTAGTTGATTTTCAAGTAAAGTTGTAAAAAAAAATTTTGTTGCAACAATCAAAACTTTATTCCCAAAAAATGAAATTAATCGGAGCATTTATTGAAATTTATCAAATTAGAGGTTGTTTTAAAGGCTATATTTTTTTTACTATGAAAAAAATAGCCTTTATAAAGCTTAATATTTGCTAAGCTAATAAAAATTTAAAAATTCGTTATATTTTAAAAATAATATACATTTTGAACATAAATAACCTATTTTGTATTTTATACTATATGTCTCCCAATTACTTCATGATTTATCTTAGTGCGGTGTTTCTAAATTATGAATGTAAAATAATAATTAAAAATTTGTCATTCTTAAACACAATTTCCAAAATATAAATAAAAAATCGGCTTTTTCAACATTTTTTTTCGATGCTATTGAATTATTTATTAGTTAAGAGTGAATGAAAGCAATAGATTAGTGGATATTATTTTTTAAAATAAAAATAGCAAAAAAAAGGGAAAAAAAATAATAATCTGACAAAATTTATCGATAAATTTCCATATAAAATATTTAAGCATAAAATTTAATATTATTAAATATAATTACCTCTGAATTTTTTGTAATATTATAACAGAAAAATATTACAAGAACATAATAGCCCTTTTTCTTGTTATATAATTATTTTTCACTCACTGAAGCACTAATCGATTTTATTTATAATTTATAAAAAAAAAAGATCAATATTACCTAAATTAAATATAAATCAAGTGATTTCTATAGAGAATATCAACTGAAACTGGTGATACAAATATAAGGCTAATAAGGTGACAATCAAATTTTTTTTTGCAAATTATACTCAGGATAATACTTAATAGATGTTAGAAATTTATTTTTTCTGCGTTCTTTTCTATTTAACTATATTTCGTTTTATAGTTATTACGAAATTTTTGTCTAATTTCTAATATCAGTAATTTTTCAGTCTAGTATTTATGTTTTGTGTAGTTTCGTTTTTTATAAAAATTACATTTGGAACATTAAACATTAATATCATAAACATCCTTCTATTTTTTTGTACAGAAATTAAAAAAAAAAAGATGTAGACTTTTATTCCGTAGAGAATTCAAACCTTTATCCTAGAATAAATTGGTTCAGAATTGCAATTTATTTTTTTCAATATTTCTAATTCTCTAAAAAAATTTATTCTCTATGCTCCAATAAAATAAATCACGGAATGATTTTATAAATCAAAATACAATAACTATCAATTTTACATAAATTTATGAGCTTTTGTGTTTCTATAAGTGATGTAAATGTATAAGGCATGCTTAACTTCATAGTATGAAATTATACCGAAATTTTCCAAGATAGAATTTATCGATTATATTTTTTTGATAAAATTAAAATTTCTGATACTACTGAATATTTTATAGAAACGCAAATATACTTTTTTTACTATATCACGAGAACTTATTAGCAATTAATATTTACCCAATAAATCTTAAAATATAATATATTTTTATTGTTATAAACCCGCTAAAATAAATATGAATGATTCAAATTTTTAGTTTTAATTAATCTATTTTTTTTTATAATATTTTTTTAACTCATTTAAAAAAATAAGAAAATTATAACGTATATGAGCCGAAAATTACATTTTTAAAAAAATTAATTCAAAATTTAAGCCTCTTTTTTTAGTATAAATTTTTCATAATCATCGGATTAATATTTTTTTTTTCTAGTGGTCATTTTAATATTTATTAAAATCGCCTGTTTTTATCATGGATCAGTGGTATTTGTGATTTTTTCGTGAAAAAAATACCTTGGAAATTCATTTAAATACATTTAAATACATTTAAAATTTAAACCACTTTTCTTTTTGATCTTTTTATTTCATTTTTTAATAAATTTATATATTTTTATCCGCTTTGACTTTCTCAAAATTAACAGAATAATTATTATATAAATTTTCAAATCTTGAAATTTTCGGATTTTAATTTTAATATGGTATAATATCGTTTAATTCCTTTTTTCCTAATAAAAAAATATTTAAATACTCAAAAAAGAACATCATCTTAATAATTTTGAGAATATAAACTGATGGATAATATTTCTTATTGTAAATTTTACATATTTAAGCTTTTTTATTTAGGATATATATCACTTTGAGATTAATAAAAGATTTTATTAAACGTGTTTGAATATTAAATGAAATCACAAGTGATTATTTTGAATTATTTCTTCCAAAATATCCCATAATTTTTAAAGTATTTATTTATTCATGATAGAAAAAAACAGATTTATATAGTGGTTTAATTTCGACTTAAAACTTTAAAACTTTAAAACATCTTTATTATTTGGATTAACACACAATTTTTTTATCCTTGTTATCTCCGATAATATATATCAAATATTAATATGACACAGGCTATTTATATGAACCAGATATAATACCTAAAATTAAATTGTAGTTATTTGAAATGATTTGGTCATTTTAATGAAAAAAAAATATTTTTAAAATAATGGAGACCCTTTCTGAAAGTTGTTTAAGATATTGTATAATTAAAATGGTTAAATACCAGAATTATAATTTTTTTTTTTTGAGTTCCGTAATCTTAAAAAAAAAACATGGAAAATTTTACCTTTAATGCATATTTATATTTCATTATGGACAAGTATACATCAAAATTATGTTATTTTAGCTAAAATCATCGAAATTCGATTTGATTCCCCAAAATAAATTATCAAATCTTATAAAAACTAATAAAATGATCAATTTATTTAAATTAACCACTTGAATTTTTACTAGGATTTTTTTATCACTATTTCTACAATATTTTTCTTTAAAAAATCAAATTTGGGTTTAAAAAATTTTTGCTTCTCATATGATAAAATTTAGGGTTATAAAATTTTAATTTTTAATTAGTTTTATAAGAGACAATTTTAGATATTTATGGATATTTTATTAAATTATATAGATATTTTTAAATTCGAAAATTAGAGACCGTGTCTTAAATCCTCATTAATTTAATTCAATTTTACACAAAATAATATATCAATAATATTCGAGAAATTTTCTTAAATTTTCAAGTTCCGGATTAAGTATAAGCGGTTTATTTAGAGTCTGAAAACAGGGGAGCGGAATTTTGTCATAAACCAAATAAAGAAATCAACTCTCAACGAGTGGAATTTATTTCACATAAAAATAATACTTAAATATTAATAAATAAGATGATTTTTTTTTTATAATTGATGAATACATATATTTAATAGGTTGTTTTTTGATTATAAGTGTGATTGGATTGATATTAACATTGCATAAAGTCTAAAAAAAACATTTGGTTTTTATCGGATAAAATTTAAAAAACATTATGCAGTATCTCAGTAATTATTTTGGTTTGTTAAGATCGATTTTAATGGGTTAAAAAAATGTTAATATCATTTAAAGTTTACAATTTTTTTATATTAAAAAAATATGGCCAGAAAATATAGTTTTAATAAGATTTTTTTTCTATATTTCCTTAAAATATCGAATAAAACCCTCTGATGAAATAAACCGAGAACGAAAAAAACTCTATATCTGCTCATAGGCAATTAAAAAGGCTCTTAATCAACTCTTAAAAAAAATTAGGATTTCTTGTTAGCTTAAATCTAATAACTCACTAATTGGTTTAAATTATGATTGAAACCGTGAAAATAGATATATAGTTACATATATAGATATTTTTTAGTACCTTGACGAAAAATATCAGTTTAGAACTTATATTATGCCACGCTAATTTTCATAATTATTAAGTGTTTTATTTTTTACACGAATTTCGACCCTGAAATGGAGTAATTATTTTTATTTATATGAAAATTGGCTATTTTAACACTGATAGAATAAAAATTATCCAAAAATAATATATGTACTTTAATATTATATTTTATTAACGCAAAAAGGGTATTATACTTTAAAAAAAATCATAATTTTCATGAAAATAGCGACTTTTTTTTTGAAAATAAAAAAACACCATTATTTTAACCGAATATGTGTAAGTTAGCATTTCATTGGATCATTAAATCAATTCATCAATTATGATACAAATTAACTTTATGTCTTATATATAAAAAAAACCAAGCCAACTAAAATGAACTGCGAAAAATCTATAATGATTACTTGGTATTTTAAAAGATGATTTCCCCATATTTTTTAATGCAATCAACGAAAATTGAATAACTAGATAGAACCCAAATTTATTACTTTTTTTAACAGAAAAATGAGTTATGCATTTTTTATGGGTTTATAATGAACTTAGGGTCTTATTAGGCAGAAAGAAAGATTAGTGAGAAATCCACATAATCAACCACATTTGAAACCGTAAAAAAATAGAATAAGAAAGAGTATTCTGTATAATATTAAAAATTTATTTTGCCAAGGAAAACTTCAAGTTTTTTTCCTAATTATTTTTTCTGTTAGAAAATTATTAGTTAGATAACCTCAACCTTAAAGTCACGAGAGTTCAAAATATGGTTTGTGTTTTTTTTTTTTGAATTTGAATTTGAAAACATATTTTCTGATTGAAAAAAATTTCAATAAAAAGGGCTGTATTATTTTTTATATAATAAATATATTCTTATTCTGAATTTTTAAAACTTCATATTACGAAAAAGGGGTCCAATTAAACAATTAGATTAATTTGAAAATTATTTAAAAAAATTAAAAGCGAACAAAAAAATAGATATTCAATCATCGAAATATTTACTGTCGGTTTATTTGCGCGGTACTCGCAGGTTATTTTTCCCAGGAATATATTATAATCGTATTAAATTATAACATGGCAATATCAATCGTATATATAATTTTATCTGTTACATTATATGCTATATTTTGTTATAAATAAGTTTCAATTTTATTTATTTCCATCAATCATGTGCCAATTTATATAAAAAGCCTATGAAATATTTAAATTACATATTTTAATTGAAATTTTTGAAATACTAAAAAAATCCCTTCAAGCAGTAGTAAAATTCCATCAGTTTTTATTAAAAATACTTTTTTTTTTCTTTTAATTATTAAATATATATTTTTGCTAATATTTGAAAAATTTAACGACTAAATTTAGAATATAAAATTATTTTCTTAAATCATAATTTAATTTCTGAAAATCCCCAAAATTTTATTTTTTGATTATATCGACATAAATATATGCATTATTATCTCAAATTTTTAATATATAAATAATTATTTAATTTTATTTAAGTGAAATAAAATCCACAGTTTTAGATAAAATTAATTTTTTTCCGAACCGAAACCAATTTATAAATGATTTTGTGAAAAACATCAAAATAAAAATAAAAATACTTTTAATTTATCTAAATTAGTTATAAATCCCCTTTTTTTGAAATAAATTTAATAGTATTTTTAATCATTAAACTATAAAATCTATAACACGAAAAAGATTTAGTGTTGTGTAAATTTCAAGGAAAATTTTTAATGACAATTAATGAATTGTTTTTTACATAATATGAGAAGATATGCATCAAAAATGCGATATTTATTTCCCTATTTAAAAATAAAAAACACACAAGAATTTTTTTAGCTCAAATTTAACTTTTGTCTTATTTATGATATACTCAATTTTCGTCTATTATAAGAAAGATATATTGAGGTTTTAGAAAAATGATCTTTCTTTCATAAATTAATTTATAAATACTAGTTCGGTTTAAAAAAATGAATTTTCAAAGGGGCATGAAAATAAGTTTATAAATCTAAAATTATGTAAGATTAAAAATAAACCGAGATATATAGTGGCATGAATATATAGATTTTTATAAAAAAAAAAAAAATTAAAGACCATTTTCATGAAAAAAATACACTGGATTTTTTTTATTATGATTAATTTTTTTTAAACAACCACCAATAAAAGTTTAACTATAAAGTTTAAATTGTGTTAATTTATCTCTTTAAATATTTAAATATTTTAAAAAAGTAGCTGCAGATTCCTTTTATTAAATATTTAAAAAAATATCAAAAAAATTACTCTTGTTTTAATGGAGATAAAAATCGTTTTACTTAAAGTTTCACATAAAAAAATCAAGTTGCATTACATTCTTCGTTTTTTTAAAACATCCAAGTAACTTTTTCTATTTTCTGCTGCAGTTTTTTTTAAAAAATTTTTACCTCATATAAAATCGTTTCAACTATATTTTAAAAACCAAAAAAAAAAATTCTAAAAGTTTAATTTTTAATCCGAAAGGTATAAGTACTAATTAAGTATACGAAAATTTAGCTTCGAAGTGTTTTTTTGAAAAGATTTAATTCTTTTTTTTAATTTTTTTCGAAAAAAACTTGATATAGCATCATTTTTAACACATTTAAAAATAAATTTCCACTCATCGGGTCTATTCGAAAACTTTTTCAATTTTTTAACATAAAGATAAGCCTGTGATAATAACCAGCTAATATTCTCAGCTTTTTTTCTTTAAAGGTTTATTTGGAAAATGAGATATAGGTCAAAATAATCAGAAAAAATCTATAGATATATTGAATTAATTACATTTTAAAATTGAAGATACTTTTATTTCTAAATTGTGAATATCTTGTAGTTTTTGAAGAATTATTATTATTTTTACTATCATTAATTTTTTCCCATTTTTAGTAAATATAATTTAAAAAGTTTAAATAAACCCAAAGTTATTATTTCATAATATTTTCCCTTCAATCGATGTTTTTTTTTGATTGTTATATATTAATTTTAACTTTTTTCTTATTTTTTAATAAAGATATAGTGGTAAATTTTTATAGATTTTTTTTTTCGTGAAATTTACTTTAAATGTTCTTTGAAATTTCTGGATTAATTATAATCCACCTTTATTTTTTTATTTTTGATTCTTCACAAAAAAAACACTTTATTTGAAAATAATCAGTTGATATTTTTTATATTCATGAAAAATTCATAATACATACTTTCCCAATAATGTGAATGGTTTTAAAGATAATTTTTTAGTATAGCCGGATGATGTTTTTAGGTCACAAATATTATGCTTTGCATCCCTTAAACCTAGTCAAACTAAAAAAGTATTAATCTGTAAGAATAAGGATTTTATCCGAACGTGATACATAGAAACATTTCCTAACACGTAAATAAACCAAAAGATGTCCCCCCCTCCTAGATTGATGATCGAGAATAATAATATATCATCCTGTATTTTTTAAAACCAAAAAGTTAACTTGTAACTCCCATAATTATAGTTTTTAAATCGTAAGATCTCTACTTTTATTAATAATATTACTTTTGAATAAATAACATAAACCATTAAAAAAGAACCAATTTTTTATTTATTTTCTGAGCCGGAAATTTCAAAAACAATCCAGTAAATAAAGTTATGCGAATAATAGTACAAACTTGATGTACGATGGATGTCTCATTATCACATATCACATATCGCTTATTAATATAATCGGATTTGGATCGAAATTCTCGCTAGTTATTTTATTTTTATCATCGAATTTTTTCAATATTTTTTTATTCATTTAACCCCACCCCCCCTCTTCTTTGCCTGATTCATCGGATTTCTGTAAAAAACAATCTCAAATATGAGATATTTTATAATAATAACACACTTCATATCAATATATTATTTTTTAGTGCTCGTAAAGTTTGCTCCAATTAAGTAATTTTTTTCATCAATTTCCTATATTCTCATTTTAGTGGTATTTTAACCCGAACCAACATTACTAAAGTCTTATTGTAATAACACCAAAATTTAAGTAATCGCATAAGATAGCATTTTATTGATTGCTTACTCCCTCCCTAACTAACAGTCTAATACTCAATCAAATATGGTGGACTCAATTTGAAAATCCCTTCCATTCCGACAATTTCCCAAACATTTGGGTGAGCAGTGACAACAAGATCAACAACAAATTTCTTTGTTATAGGGGTATCGTAGTGAGCATCTCATAGAGCTCAACCCTAAAAATTAATAATCGTGACACATCTCAAAATTTCCAAGTGTGATCAATCTTAGAATATTACTCTAATTTACCCCGAGTCACAATTACACCTTACTTGCTTGAATTCGTGGTGAGATAAACCACATATATGTAGTCCTGCTACCAAATTAGTCAAAAGTTACCGCCCCCTTATGAGACATCACATCAATCACCATATGTAGTATAATATATTCTAAACTTTAGTATACAATTTCGATTGGAATTTTTGCGCAGTTACTCAGGGAAGCAGTTATTACAATTCTCTATATCATTACACCATGGGATAATTTTTTTTAAGGCGGCTTTATTATCATTTAAAAAATTATTAGTTAAAAAACCATCAACATATCAGTATTAAATGAAAATCCAGTCATGTTGAATTTCACACTTTTCTTAAAATGTAAGAAAAAAAATTTGCAATTTTTTCCCAAGAAATGTTATTGGCAAATAATATTTGGAAAAACTTGATCAAAATCAATTTACACCTCGGATGCGAGATTAATTGGCTATTTGGTTAGTATATATCATGCAGAATATCTGCATCTAACAGCAATGGAATATATGGAAATATCGGAGGCGCTATGTTTTTACCACTATCAGCTTTTGTTTTCAGATATTGGTCAATCAATATTTCCTCTTCTGAGTTGTGCTGTTTTGAAACCCTTTTTCTATTTGTTCATGATAATTACACAAACCCCCTAAAATAAACCGGTTTTTTTAATTATTCACTATGCAAATATTTATCAAAAGACAGCACGCAAATTATGTTATGTTTACATTATAGGTTGAATTTTTGTTGTTAGTTTGCTAAATAGTTCAAAAATAACTTTCACAACAATACCGGTTATTAAAATAATAACATGTTATCATCACATATACTGTTATTAAAACAGTGATTCAAGAGGTTCAAAATTTTTTCAGGATTTGCATCGGTGAATACTAATGTCAAGGTTAATCGATTTTAACTCGTTTTGAATCTGGCTCATGAGCTTCTTGGATGATATACACTCTTCTTCTATATTAATTGGGGCACCATATAAAGCCTGTTTACTACCTGTATAATTGTTAATTAATTCTGAATGGGATAGTCACGTTTGGGGATAATGTGGTTTTCAGGAAACGATAGAAAGTCCTCCGATCATGAGGAAGGCAGTGGCATGAGCAGTAAAGTTCCACCTGCCGTTCACAAATTCTTGCTCGGTGATCAATTCAACATCAAACTTTCAGAGCTAGGAAAATTAAATAGGGTGGCCTCACTTGCTCTCAGCTCAAAAGAGGATGGGGTGGTTACAAAGGGTTTCTCTTTGGGAATAATTCCTTTGTCCATCATTCTATTCTTGGGTTATGTAGCCGCTGAATTCGTTGCATATTTCGTAGGACTGATACCTTCTGATTTTTATCTCGCTTTGGTCGGTATTGACAGAAGCTACTTTGATAGAACCATGATAAAATGCGTGTTTTTGGTTCTGCTATCCGGATGGCTTCTCGCTTTCAATAATATGACTTCCGAACTTATCCGAGCTAAGGCCCGTTTGGCTTTGACGACATATACCCAGAATATATATATCAAAAAATACACTTTGAGTAGAGTTGTGCTTGAAAAAAAGATAGACAATCCGGATCAAAGAGTAACTCAGGATATAGACAAACTTGCCCAGTCATTTATGACCGTGGTGTCGAATATAATAATTTCTCCTGTTTTAGTTGTGTACTACTCAGTAAAAACTTGGAAAATTACTGAATATGTGGGTCCTGTAGCGTGTTACGTTTATTTCTTAATAGGTGTGGTCGTTACAATGCTACTTATTCCCATGGTTTCTTCAAGAGTGTTTCGTCAAGAAAGGGCAGAGGGGTATTTCAGGTTAGTTTTTTTTTTAATTCTAGAATTGAATCTTTTTCGCTTTCAACACACAAAAAACTCATTTATTTCGGATCACTTAGAAATCAACATGTGCTTATTCGCGACAAATCAGAAGAGATATCGTTTTACGGAGGAGAACAAAAAGTTAGAGAAGAGGCCCAAAAATCCTTAAAGAATTTGTTTCGCAAACAGATCAGCGTTGTCTATTACGGATTTCCAGTATCCAGTAATTTTAATCAACTTTTATAAATTGTTTTTTCTCTATAAACAATTCCAATTTTTGTATAGTGGCGGCGAACTTCTTTTCATATATGGGCTCCAGTCTTTCGTATGCCATAGTGGCATTCCCAGTATTTTCTGGGAAGTATGACGACTTGAGTGGTGCGGAACTTGCGAGCAAAATAAGTCAGGTACATAATTCACTTTATTTTTCTCACTCACAGTCTCAAAATTTTTTTTCTTATATAGAGTTCATTCATGGCCATGTATCTAATCTACACTTTCACAACGATCATATCTGTGGCAAGAGATCTTGCTGATATTGTAGGTTATGCAGCCCGTATTACCTCATTTTGGGATGAGTTGGACATCCTCAATTCATCTATTGCGCCTTCATGGATTCATGAATCAGTTGACGAAACGTAAAGATTTAGTCATTTAAAATTTAATTAAAGTCTTTATTATTTCGCTTTCTAAACATTTAATCGATTTTTTAGGGTTCAGGTAGTCGACATTTCAATATCTACACCATCCGGAGTAGAATTAGTATCTAATCTGAGTTTTTCGTTAAAGAAGGGTGACCATCTGATTATTACTGGTCCAAACGGTACTTTTTTATTTTATTTTAATCTCATTTATATAATTATTATTATTCCAAATAATCTTATATCTTTATTTTATCCTATTTTATTAGGATCTGGAAAATCATCCCTTTTGAGAGTTTTAAATGGAATTTGGGTGCCTAAAAATGGTATGATTTTAACCTAGCTAGTTTTTAAAGTTTCTAATTATTTTTTATCTTGGGTTATTACTTATTACCATATTTTTTTCATCTTTAGGGTATGCCTCTATCCCAAGTAACGATGAATCCCCCAAGGTTCTTTTTATACCGCAAAAGCCGTATATGGTATACGGTTCTCTAAGAGACCAAATTGTCTATCCCTATGGACAACTCGTATCAAATTCTAATGACGGTAAATTCGCTATAATATTATTTCATTTCCATAGCCTTTTTTTGTCAGAATTACATATCTAATTGTTAAAAACTTATTTAACTGTAGACTCTCAGGCAAAATTAGTTCGTGTAATAAAGGAAACAGGACTTTCGCATTTATTGAAGCCCGAGTTCCATTTAGGCTTCATAAATGAAGAGCATATGTTTCTTATTGAGGATTTCGAAGGGGTTATTAATTCAGGTCTTGAAATCACCCACAACAGTGCCACATGGGATTCTATGCTGTCTCCAGGAGAGCAACAGCGTCTGGCAATAGCTAGAATCTTGTTCTGGGAACCCGAGTTTGCATTTTTGGATGAATCTACAAGCTCTATAAGTTCAGATGCGGTCGCGTCCTTGTATGAAAAATTGCTAGAACTAAATACAACTATAATTTCGGTTAGTCATAATCAAAATCTGATTCCATATCATAAATTCCAATTGGAGCTGGATTCAGGTATCTCCTTCAAATTCCATGGAGTTTAGGAGTATTGCGGTTCCAAAGATTAAAATTTCAGGATTTGCAAAACTCCCTATTTTTAATTATAACTTGATTTGGAATCTCGCTCCGTCTTTACAGTCTTTATCTAAGCCATTATTAATATTGTTACGGATAATTTTTTTTTTATTAATTTAATAGTTAGCCTATTTCTTTTTTACTTCTATAATATAAATTGTCTTATTGTTTATATCCAAATTGGACCCATTTTTTATATTGGTTTTGATAGTATCGCCGTATTTAATTAAATATAATCTAAATTTTCGATTTAGAACTACTTATTTTTAGGCTCTCTCTCTCACCTTTAGATTTTTTAAATTGAATTGGCCAATAAAATTGCTGAATTCCATTATCAAAAAAAGTTTATTTCTATTACCATTATTACCATTTTTTATATTATCGACACTAAGCCAGCTGCTTAAAGCTGACCAGATAGTACCAGAGAGCTGTATATTGTATACAGGCTATCTGCACTTAGTGTTTACCGATAACTAAACGCTCTAATAAGAAAAAAAGAGCAAGAAAAAAAAAACGATTGAGATCTCAATTCCGATTCTCAATCCAGAAGCCAAAAAAAAAAAAAAGTAAGAAAAAATGGAAAGCCCTTTTGATTTTTTATTTTAAGCTTACCAACCATGGAGAAGCCAAGACCCTCTAAACTTGCCAGGTCATTATGGTCGAAGGTTGGTAAAGGGAAGGCCGAAAGAAAGTCCACCACGGGTCTTCAAAACCAAATGGTGATAAACTTCCCTGGGTCTCAAAGTCGATATTCGGACGACACCCAAAATAAGCCAAAAAA
>LSSL01002277.1:0-24394 GCA_001953115.1 Smittium mucronatum
CAGAGTTTAAGTGATTCACCAGCCCCCTTGAACCAATGCCCTCGAGGTCTGGAGCTGCTAAAGCGGCAGAGGGGAGTAGGGCGAAATTTTTTTTAATTTTTTTAATTTTTTTTTCAATGTTTTAATAACTTTTTATTAACCTTAAAAAAAAAATTACATTAAAAAAAACTCATCCGAATCATCTGAAATAATATTAAAAAATCAAAAAATTCCAAATACAGATCAAGCTACATATTTGGATTACATAATGAACAACTAATGGGTCGTTCTATGACCATAAAGAAATATATAAGTAAGACAAGAAGGGTTTTAACGTTACTCATATATTTTTTTAGTGGCACCAACCACTTTTTATCCTAAAAATAAAATTTTTAGATTCGGTTCTGATGCATTTTGAATGTTACGGAGCTGATAAACTAGGTATGAATGAAACCAGACTCAATATGATCCAAACCTGAATCTACAAAGATAGAATAATGGTTTTCAATTTGGGTAATTCTACGGTTATGGAACTTTTACAAGAAGAACGGGTGAAAATTTCTGTCTTCTTAAAAACCATCACTGCTTTAGAGAATGCTTATCACAATTGGACAAATTTATATAAGTTATTTTTGATATTATAAAGCTGAAAATTAAGGACAGAACTCGGATTAATTACAGTCTTAGCAAAATCGATAGAAAACCCCGAATTAAAAATTCTATGGAATGAAATCTCAAAAAAATACAGCTGACTGAAATTAATTGATTAAAAAATCGTTAAATAACTACATAAATCCCGATTGAAAATTAGATATAAAATATATCAGACTTATTTGGGAATAATTATCCCATAGGTGAATATAAAACTCTGTATCATCACAAAAAATTCATTTTATACGGGTGGAATACCAAAGCAGAATTTTATTTTTCATTTTTGAGTTTTTTTAAATATGAATTCCATGTTGAAAATTTTATGAATCCATTCCTGCACATAAAATCTTAATTAAATGTGATGTAATTAATAGTTTTTTAAATAAATAGGCATTTTTTTTAAAAGTCTTTCTTGTGTAATCAAATTCTATAAGATCATCTCCCACTTTATTTTATTTCCTTTTTTTATATTAGAGAAATTTATTGAATCGCAAATATTATCAAAAGGCTTATTTTAATTATTGACCAATTTTGATATATATATATGTGTGTGTGTGTGTGTTTATTTGTTTGCTGTATTTAAATTTGACCTAATGTTAAATTTGATTAGTAAATCTTAGGTTATATCCTTACCTAAATTTGATAATTTTACATTAATTTTTATTTCATATAATTTTTAACCGAATTTCTATTGGTTTTAATTTTTACACAACCTTTCAATCAAAAAATGATTTTTTTGAATTTTTTTTTTATCAAATATATTTTTTGGATAAATATTAGCTATTAATATACCATTTTGGGTTTAATATTAAAAAAATTCAACCTTCCATTAAATTTTAATATAGATTTTTTAGTTTAAGCATATAAAAGATATTAGAAATAATTAAATATTTGAGCGTAAAAAATATACATTATCCAAATCATATATTGTATTTTTTATCTTTACAATCAATCAATTCAAGATAATTTTTACGTTCTATTTTATTTATTTCGATTTGTTGCATTTTTAAATTATATCACTGTAGCACTATATTAATGATTTGAAATCTGAAATCATATCAAATTATGAGGATATTAATTTAAATTTAAACTCAAAAATAAAATATATTAAGAAATACAGCCCATCCTTAATTTTGCCATCTTTATTAAATAGAAATTTGGTGCGCATTAAATTTGATAAAATAGAGAATTTTTTAAGATTATAAATTTCAATTTTCTTATTAATGCCATATTAGATTTTTTTATTATTGCTTTTCGATCAATTATATGATTTCTCCCTTATTAATCTTAACTGATTTATTTGGTATTATTATATAAAAAAATATATAAATATTCCAAGAATATTAATAAATCGAATTTTATATTTATTTTACATGTTAAATAATAAACGAAAATATTTATACATATTATTTTAGTCTTATTTTGTCGCTTAATTTATACATTTAATAAGTTACAAATATTTATAAAATATTATAAAAGTATATATAAAATATACGATTTTAGATTATAAAAAGCTTCTAGAAATAAATATTTATAAATAAAAAACCCAAAAAATGATATAGGTTTATAATAAATAATATTTTATATAAATTTTAAATAAAACTTTAAAATCATTAAATTTTAGAGATTTATTTGATGGACTTACTGTTATTATAAAATTAATAATCAATATTTTATATATTAAAAAACAGGTAAATTTTTCTCAATTGAATTATTATATCATATTTATTCTATTTTATATAAAAATTCAAAATAACGTTCAATATTTAGGTTGAATAAAAATTCAAAAAAAATTATTATATTTTTATTGCAAAAAAAAACAGCTTTAATTTCAAGAGATTAGATTTTCAGCAAATATTTATAGATTTATTCCAATTTATAAAATAAAAAATTTAGATTTTTTTATTAATTTTATTTTTTGGCCTAAACCCAATAAATTTTCTGCTAAAAATTATATGAAATCGAAATTGGTGCTATACGATAAATATAAATCAAAATTACATATATTCTGATACGTGTTAATTTTTTTTTTTTTTTTGAATTAGGTTCAGAATATAATTGAAAACCCCAATTTAAAATAGCCTAACCTAACCCAAATTTTTATATTATAATTATTATTTGACTAATTGTTGAATATTTTCTGAAGAAAGAATCAATTAAATAAAAAAAAATCCTTATTTCTTATTTTAAAACAAAACATTATCACTCTTGGTATTTAATAGCAATTAATATATTTTTATTAGGCTAAATTTTAAAATTCAATAAAATTTGGTAAATTTGAATCAATTTGCTAATTAATAATCAAAAATTAAATTATGCGTCGAATTAATTTAAAAAAACAATTCAAATATATATTGGTAAATTTAAATCGGATTAATTTAAAAAAAAAATTTAGTATACATTGGTAAATTTAAATCGGATTAAATTTAAAAAATTAAAAAAAAGCTCCGAAATTAATCAAAAATTTCTAATTAAAAATAAAATATATTATATTATATATTTCTCGGGTTAATTTATACCGTAGAACTTATTTGCATTTTGATACTCATCATTCTTATGGATTTAGTCAAAAAAATTAAAATTTTAATTTATTTAAATTTATAAGTTTCTGGTGTGGTTTTGATATCATATTATACATAAATTCACTATCCAAACTCTGTAATACTTAACCATTTTTGACTTTAATTTCAAAAACATTCTAAAAAAAAGCTATTATATCTACTTTTCTCAATTAAAAAAAGAGTATTTATGGTTTAAAGACTTTTAAAAATGCACAACTTTGAATATTAAATACTCTTCATTTCGGTTTTTTCTAACCATTTTAAAACATTTTTTTACCTAATATAATTCAAAATTTACCAATGTAATCTTAAATCGGTTTTTTTTACTTAAATCAACACATAGATGCCTTTTTTTGGGTTTTTTAACACTATAAGATCCAACTTTACTTAATTTTATTCCTTTCATCGATTTTTACTTGATTTTATTCCATAACATTTTTTAAAGTATCTTTCCCTCTAAAAACTTTTTAAAAAAGAGAAATCGATATTATTCAAAAAATTAAAATAAAAATAAAAGGTTTTCTAAAATCTATGTGTATTAAAAATTTAAAATTTAAAATTTAAAAAGTACAATTTTTAACTCGATGAAACTTAGCAAAAAGATGAGAGATAAATTTTCATTTCGATATTTGATGTTCGGTTTATCTAATCTTTAGATCACTTTGTTCTTTTCCAGTTTCTAGATTCATAAAATTATGAGCCAGAAATGGCCTATATCAATGTTAAAATAAGTATATGAGTGGTAAATTATTATTTAATTTAATTTTAGTATTATTTCTATAACATATCTTTATTTATATAATAAAAAATGTGCAATAGATTATATTTATTTTAATAAAATGCTAAATTTTCAACATTTTCTAATATAGCATAAAAGAAATTTATTATGAATTTTTCACTATTTCAAACCCTCATCAATATTATAATATTTTTTATTGATGCATATAAACATATTTAAAATATATAGGAATGTAAATTTTTAATGTTATTTTAAAAAAATCTTTATTTCTAGAAAAAATTTATCGATAAATCCGTGTTCTTTTTTTTTTAGACTAACTATTTATTTCAAAATTTATTAGTGAAAATTTCCTATATTTATATTAAAAGTCTCAATTATGTATAAAAATTAAAAATAAGCAAGTTTTTTTTGGATTTAATAGAAACGAAAAAAAATCAAAATCAATCAAAAATGAGGTAATTGTATTGATTTGAGCTCACAAAAAATCATAATTTTTACTTTTTGTTCAGAAAATGGTATGAAAATAAAAAAAGCTAAATTTTATTAAAATCTATAAATAATAATGATAATAATAATAATGTGAAATCTTTTAAATTTGATTAAATTAAGATATGCAAGATTTAATAAAAACAAAGTTTTAATAGATATAATCGTCTTATTTTAATAGAGATTATTCATATATATATGAATCAATTGTGTTTTCTGATCATTTCCAATCTTTTACTGCGAGATTATGAATATTTTTTCGACTTATATAATTTATTTTTTTGAACATTAGATCTCATTAAGAATTTTTTCTTTTAATTTTTGATATGTTTCTTTTTACAAAACAATTTTTAGAAGATATTTTTATATATATAAAAGCTCTCTATTTCTATTTTTTCTATAATTTGTGATTTTATTTTAAAATTTTAAAATAATTTAAGGTTTTGGTTTGTTTTTTACGATATATATATATATATAGTAATACCTCTAAATTAATGAAATTTGTCAAAATAAATGTACTATAATGAGTTTTGATGTTCTTTCTTATGGTTCAAGGAAAAAACTGACTTTTCTATAAAATATTTATTAAACACGATTAAAATTTAAAAACGTTTTATTTAAGGCTATTTATTTTAACCGAGTATTAATTATGAATTATTATTATTATTATTATTTTATAAGGATATTTTTGTAAATTTTCTTTGATATTATATGTATGAAATCCTTGTTTCATTGTTTTTGGGGCTTTTCATACAAATAATTGTTATATATGTGATTGAAAAAAAAAACTTTTTAGTCAAATTTGTCCCAATAAACATCTATTAAAAGTTGTAAAAATATAATAAGGGATGATATATGGTACTAAATATGATTAAAATTGGTATTATATATAACATTTTTGGATATATTTAAAGGCTCAAATCTTAAAATTTTGATTCCAAACTACTTTAAGCTCCTTAGTTTCCAAAAAATGAAAAACAGGGTCAATACATTTCTAAGTTCATAATAGTTAAATAAATATCTATTTAAAGGTATTTTGAAAGTCAAACTAATTTTTTTTTCAATTTTCTTATTCTTTTACTCTTGTATAATTTATAATTAATTTTATAATTTTCAAGGTTTATTTTTTTACATACAGTCATTTTAACGAAAATAACGAAAGAAAATATTTCTTATCATATTTTTATCATTTAAAAAAATATAAAATTATTTTTTATTTTTATTCATAAATTCCTCTAAATTTACTCTTCTACACTTTAAAAAATACGAATATGGTGATTTTTTTATTATTTTTATGTTTTTTAACTACTCGATTGTTTTTTTAGCGTGCTGCTTTCCCGATGATACCACGAATATACTTATTTTACATAAATATATCGTTTTAAACTTTTAAAATTAATTAAATCACATCTTAAAAAAAATTCAAAAAATGTATTTCTTTTGGAAATTTTAAATTTTATTTACTCTATAAAAAATTATTAAATAAATAAATTCAAAATGTGATAAAAAATTTGATTTAAATCAAAAAATCTATAGTTATATATCAATATTATCAAAATCAATGAAATTTATTGTGGAATTAATTGATCTATTAACTTATAATTTCATAATTTTTTCGTTTAATTATCAAAATCTTTTTAAAATGTATAAGTATTTTTAAAAATTTAAAATATAGATTTGATTTTTTGATTTTAAGCTCTAATTTTAAAACCAATTTTTCAAACTTTCTTATTTATACTCGAGCTAAAATTCTATGGATATCAACGATATTTTTTTAAAAAGAAGATTTTCTTAATTTAAATTTTGGTGGATGTGGTTTTATACAAAAATTTTATATTGAGATATATAGATTTTAATTTTTTTTAAAAAAAACACATATCTTTCATATGATTATTTTCTGATTTTCGATAAAAATTACATACATAGATATGAAGCTAAATCAATTTATAAATAAAAAAATTATATTAGGCTCTATTTATATGATTAGAAATCAAAATCTAGAAAACGTTAAAAAATTTATTATTTTTATTTAATTTTAGAAATATTTAAAATTTGAGGCTGAGAAACTCCCCATAGAATATTTCAGATCTATAAGATAATGTATTAGAACTTCCTCTAATTATATTAGAACAAAATTTATCTTATAAATTAATGTTATTTTTTTATATAGCAGAATATTTCAAATTAAAATTGATAATATTAATGATTTTTTAGCCTATAATAGTTTTTTTTTCAAAATCATTGTTCTTTTTAGTAATTCATTGTAAAAATCCATTGTGTAAATTATTTATATATTTTAAATGGTGAAAAATTTGTAAATTAGGTCCAAGTACTGGTTGTAATTTTTTTTTTTTCAATAATTTCATTATAAATTTTTCTTCGTTTTCGGAATTAGTTTGATATATTTCATATCGATTTAAAAAAATTATTTCATTTGCTATAATTTTTCTTTTGTGTGATTATATATACCTTAAATTTTATTAATTTTTTTGATTATTTTTCAAAATTTTGAAAACCTTGAAACCTTATTAAGTTCATCATTTTTATTTTTCGAAATTTATTAAAAAAACCCCCGTTTTTTAAAATTCAATAACCCCCTAAAAATCACTTGAGACGAATTTAAAATAAGTTTTTTTTAAATTTAAAACAAAATAAAATATTTAGGTTTAAATCGCAATTAACAATTAATAGTTTTTTTTCTATAATACTGTAAAAATTTTAATTTTCCACATCTAGCGCTTTTTTAAGAAAAAATAACATAATTTAACGTAACATAATATTTCAAAAAGTGCTTTTATTATGAAATTTCTAGGAATTTAACTTATCTTAACTAATAACTAAAATCAAATCAAATATTAGATACAGTATCTATCATATTTTAGTATGTTTAAACCCATTTTTAAGATAAATTAATTATGTTTTTTAGGGAATTTTTTTTTCATTGTTAAAAAAAAAGTTTTTAGTTACATAATACTGCAATTTAATACAAATTTTTTTTACAGTTAGAGAAAACTTTTTCTAATTTGGAGAGTATTTTCTATTTTATTTGAACCATCGCATCATATATTTCGAAAAATAATTTTATTGGAATAATTTTACCATTTACAACAAATTCATATTTAGCACCCAAAAAAATGAAAATGACGATTTTTAAAGTCATGAAAAATTAAAAATTAAAAGAAAAGAATTTATTTAAAGTTAATTGACCTTCATTTTTTAAAAAAATTGGAAAATATAACATTTTCTATACTATAAGCTCATTATTTTTGTGGTTGATGATAATAATTAACTATTTTTTTGAACATATTAGACATATTAAATTGATCGTAACATTTTTTTTGTTCCATTAAAACTTTTTCTATTTGCTTTTTAATCGCTTCAAAATATGATTTCTCCTATTTCTTAGTTAATATATATCAACCTCGTTTATTCAAGTGAAATACTCTGCATTAAAATATTTTCATTATGAAAAAAATAGGATGAATGACTCAAGTTACATATTAACGATTCAATAAGAGAAGGAAAATTAGCCTCTAACTATATAAATTAATTTTATAAACCATAAATATTATGTCTCAAAAAATTTAAAAATAAAAATTATCTAACCGTAAAATACAGTCTCTAATTATTATTTTTTAATTATATAAAAAAAATCCCCTCAATATTGTAATTTTGTGTCTCTAATCATAATTTTTCATTTCCAAAGCAATTAAAAACCATGTAAAATAACCTAAAAATACATTTTTATCAATAATTTTTGTTATTATCACCCTTTATATATATCAAATAAGTATAAAATATAAACTTATATTAATCTAAACACCAAAAAAATTGAAAAAAGTTGTTATTAATTTATATTCGAAAAATCATTTCTTGTATTTATAAAGATAAAATTTTTTTAACTAAATTGGCTCTTTTATAAAAAATTATAATTTACATATTGTCGATTTTTTTTCCCAATTTTTTTTTATTATAGTTGATAATTTACATATTTATTTTTTTATCGAACCTTGGATTAATATAAAATAGTATTAATACCATAAATATTTTATTTAGGGAAAAATTTTATATAGTGGATTACGTTTGCATTTTTTCAAAGATATACTAGAAAAGAAAAGAAAAGAAAATTTTTTTCAAGCATAACTTATTTCAAATAATTAGCTCTATTTAAGTTATAAAGAAAATAATAACATTTAGGGTTTTTAATTTTATATTATACAATAAAGTTTTGATTAAAATAATATTAAATTAGAAATGAGTAATCGATAGGAATTTATTTGAAAATTTTATTATTAAAAAGCCTCTTATAAACTAGTATTGGAGCTTTTAGTTCTGGGCTTAATAATTTAACATACATGTATTAATTATATATATATATATACATCAAATCCTCTAAAGTTTCAAACAATTTCTAACTATAAAAAATATTGAAAAAAATTATTTAAAACACAATTGGGAAATTCTTGTTTAATTTAGATTTTTCTTAGTTATAATTTTCTAATTTAGAATTTCAAATTTATTAAAAAAATTTATTTGATATTGGAAAAAATCCATAAGTTGAAATAAGAAAATTTTATAATCAATATATACGGAGAAAAAAAATTTTTAAAAATTTTTTTCCGTCTTTTCTTTTCTTCGATTTTATTTTAAGTTAAAATCTAATGAAAATTATTTAAAACCCTTATTGTTTATTCAGTTATTTACCATATTCTATCAAAATTATCCTAGATATTTTTTAAAAAAATGGAATGGCTTAAATCTAGATAAATAAAAAAATGTAATTTTTGACTAGAAATTTCCAAAAAATTATTCCAATTTTTAATTTTAATAATAATGACTTCTAATAAAACTCTTTATATAGCAAATGGAACAAAAAAAACTTCATTTATGCTTTCATCTTATAAAATTTAAGAATTCTATCTTCAATATTTTTATTGAGCGGTGTTTAAATTATATTTTTTAAAATCAATTTAATTAATTTAAATAAGTGGTCATAACCTAAAAAAATATTGATCGAAATAAAATTACGAAAACATTACTAGGATTAATACTAACTTAAAATATATTTTTGTTTTGATGCATTTTTTGAGCGATATTATAGCTAAAATTTAAAATTTGCTGCAATAAATTGATATATAAAAATGGTAACAAGAATCAAAAAAAAAAAAGAGGTTTTAAAGTATTAAGCAATATATATGTAGATATTTACTTTATTGTGCGAGATTATTATTAAAAACAGATTTTTTTTATTTAAAACATAGGATAAAATTTATTTAATCATAGCCAAGCTAATAAATTTATTAAAAAAACAATGGCTTTAATGAATTTTTCACGTTTTACCAATAGAAAACTTCTTATTGAAATATTAAATTTGAGCTAACCAATAAATTTATACGTTATAACATGTTATTTTTTCCAAATTGGGAATGCGGTAAAGTTTTAATAGAGAAACTTCCGTACTCAAAGAGAATATCTCGTATTTAATAAAATTTTCCTAAATAACCGTATAATGAAAAAATCAAATGTCAGATAGTTATAATAATTTTAAAAAAAAAATCAATTCATTTTTTGAAAGCCCCTTTTTTTAAAATTTCTTATATAATTATATATGAGCTTTTAGTTTTTTTTAATTTAAATCAAACAATGCTATTTTGTACAATAATTATGGATAAATATAACAAAAGTTAATAAAATAAAAACATCAGGATTATAATAAATTTTTTAAAAATATCCATCTAATATCAAATAAATCAAAATTTAATTTTTGTTATGAATATTATTGATAAATCAGAGAATTATTTTTAGATCTCTCTAGTAATCTTATATATCTTGAAATTTTCTTTATAGGTATTAATATAATTTATCAAAAAATAATTTGGTGCCGGCCACCATCTTTAAAACCGTTTAAATTTGCTATTATATCTAGAGAAAATTCTATATATTTTTTGATGATATAGCATAAATAAGTTTTAAATAATGCTAATCTTTTTATTCTTTGAGCCAAAAAATATGTTTCAATCATGGAATAATATTAAAATTTCGATGATTAATTGTAACTCATATTCTCATAATTTCCGAATAATTTCAAGAGAAAAAACCCCACCAGAAATTTTAGTACAAAAACTTATGAAATCGCGAGTCTATATAATCAGTGTATACACAATTATTTTAATAATGAAAAAAACTATTTTTGGATGAATTTATATTTTCAAAAATATAAGCTTTAAAAGATTAAATGCAGAAAATCCCATCTCCTCATTATAAATTCATTTTATTTCTCAGTATTTTTTAATTTAAATTGTAGCTGTTTTCGATTATATATTTTAAAATAAAATATAGTTTCATTACAAAAACCAACCTAAAGTCAAAAAAAAAAACCACAAATTGATTAAAATTAAACTCAAAATTTTAAAATACTCTAAAAACTCAACAAGAAATTTGTTTGTAAATAAAACTCCTGTTTGAAAGTAACTATTAAATCGGTACGCAGAAAATATGTAAAAAAAACTAACAAATGTATAAGTTATGAGGATAAAATCAACATATGAATTTTACAGATGATACAATCTTAAAAAAGACAAAAATTTAGATATACTTTTAATACTATTATAGAAAAAATATATATTTGATTCTTATAATTTTAAAACCAGTTTATTAATAAAACTATAAAATTTTAATTCAATTTTTTTCAAATTTAACGGTTTCAAATATGAAATAAATATCCATTTAAAAGACTATATTATACCTAAAAAATTTTAATTGTTTTAAATAATATAAAATAAATTATAGGGCTTTATTTGGATATTTTGGCAATAAATTTCATTGCTTCCATTTGCTAGACACAAAAAAAAATCTAAAATATCATATTTACATTAATGCAGATGGTTTATTATTACATCGAATATGGTTTTAGGAAATATAAAAAATTATTTTTCTTAATCTAATTTGAAAAAATTAATATTTTTGTATTTATAAAATCCATCTAAAGATATTTTCAACACCACCCCCCCACCTATTTTAAACACCCAATATCCTGTTCAAATTTATTTTTATTTTTATGAAAATTTGGTACTGAATTGGTCAATTTTCTTTATAAAGCTCGGATTTTTTCTAAAAACTGATAAGCCAGTCAAATTTGCTGAAAAACATGCATTTTATATTTATTTTCCAATTCAAAAAATGAGCTTTTTTATAACATATTTAGATTTTTTGAGGAATTTTTCAATATTATACGATAAGTACAATAATTATTGTAAACATAATTTTATCTAAATGTAAAAAATTAATGAATGGATTTGTAGAGTATTAAATTATTTAAAAAAAAATCGAAAATTTTTATGAGGTTTTTTTATTTTTTAAAGTATAAAATTGTGGGGAAAGTATCTTTTTGTAAGACAATTGGTGTAAATAACAAATAAATCGACTTATTTTTGTATAGTAGAGATCATAAGTACATTTATAAAATAATTTTGACTATAAATATATAATTTATTTACTTTTAAAAGTATACAATTTTGTTTAACACTTTTTATTATTTATTAATGGCTTGATTTTTTTAGGGGGTAATATTTATATATATATTAATTATTTGTTAAATAAAGTTATTCTTTATTCAAAAATAAATTTTAATGATTAAAAATATAATTCCATTTATTTTCATAGTACAGTAAAAAAATATAACTATGTCTTCAATTAAGTTTAAATAACTCTAAAACCACAAAGTAAATAAAAATCAGTCAATTAGAAAACTTTGAAGTCAATGATTTGAATCCTTTACATAAAACTAATATCAGGGCAGGGAATTTTTCTTTCTTCTTTCATTGGTTGTGAGTAAATAAAAACTTCAATTGGACTTTTTTTTATAAAATTTATTTAGAGATAATATCTATCATATAAAATGAAATGAAATAAAATATCGGTTTAATTAAATTTAAAGTAGAGGTAAAATTTAATCGAGATAGAGATAAGGGTATGGATCTTTTTTTAGTACTATTAAAGTTGGCTTTTCCACCTATCTCAATAGAAAATCAGAGGAATTAATTTTTTTTCAGGTGTGTCTTTTCTTAGTTTTTTTTTTAGCTTCCCTGATTTTTTTTTCTTTTAGACGATTTTTCGACATAAGAAAAATGCCTTCGTTTAATATCTCACTTGTTACTTAAACTTTATCTTTGGATTTATAATTTTTTCATATTTATAAGCCATACATAATCTATGTATTTTTGAGCTTTTCTTTCAATGGCTTTAAAAATCCAGAATTATTTCTGGCTTCATTCTACTGGATAACCTGGAATTTAATGAGGAATTTTCTTTAATAAATTGTGAAATTGGTCTCCAGAATTCATTAATTTTTACACAGCTGAAATAAATGTGATAAAATTTATTTTATTGATTTTATTATTTTAATATCATTGGTTTTTTGAAAAGATCCGTATTCCAGAGCATTACTTTTTCACAATTTTTATATAATTATGAAAAAATATATATTAATGGCTTATCATCTTAGGTTCAAGGTCGATTTTTTGGGCTTTAATCCAATTAAAAAATTTACTAGTGTTAATTTTTTTACAAAAATGATTATATTTAGACATGACTATTGAATTTTTTATTTTTTTAGAGTCCAAAAACTCTCTAGCACTTCCTTTATTCTACTCTTCTATTTTATAATTTTTATGTTAGAAGAGCTAAAATTTTCTTAGTGGAGTCTTTCAAGTTTCTGAACTTCGATTAAATTTAATACTATCTGCCTCTTTCTAACATTGATTCTATATATTTTATTTTGTATTCATTTTCGGGACAAATAAAAACTAGATATAAACATACCTAATTTTAGTTATTTGGTATATTGACACCAATATTTGTCTTTTTTTTTGATAAGTCAATATGAATATTTTTTTTAATTTGGTTTTTCCGAGAATTTTACTATTTCATATAACCGATTGCAAATTCCATAATCACACATTTCGCAGATTTTATTTTCTAATTCTATTTACTCTCTCCTCATTTGGAGAAATTTATCAATTTTTTTATTTTCGTTTTTTTTCAATATGACCTTTGTACTTTCATTATTATTGTTATATTATCCAAAAAATTTGAATTTTTTAAAGCTTATTCGCACCAAATAGACTTATTTTTTTTATTATATCATTATAAAATTTCATAAGGAGGGTTTTCGATTTTTAACCAACGTTCAAAACTCCAAGGACTTTGTTTCTTCTATCCAAATAAATTTTATCTATTTTTATTTTATCTTTTTTATTTTCCAAACAAAATAATTGTCTTTTTTCTTCAAAAACTTTATGGAGTCTTTTTCTAGGAAAATTGTATAGGCAGCTAAATATTAATTTAAATACGGGAATTTTTTAGGTCAATAAAATTTTCAATTTAATCGGTGGATTCCTATTTTTTAAAATTTTAATTTTATTATCAATAATATTACATAACTCTTCTTGATATTAAGTTATATTTATGCTATTTGATCTAAAAAAAAGATCTAACCTTTAAATTTTTCAATTTTTGAAATAAATTCAACAATTAACCTCTCGATTTTTAGTCATTAAAATTTATATATAAATTGTAATACCATAGCTAATTTTTTCTTTCGAAGCGATAAATTAGTTTTCAGGACTTCATTTATTTTCATTTATCATTTTTATTATTTATTCAAAATATTAAATATTTCTAATAAGTTAGTGATTTAATTTTTCCATTTATTATTGGGATCGCTTCTATTTCATTGTTTATAAATAAATGCAAATGTTGTATTGCTAAAAATTACAACAGCGAGGATAATTGATCACCCTGTCTAATTCAATGTTTAATATCTATTGGTTGAGTTAATTTTTCATTTATTTTGATGGAAGTTATTTCACTGGAGTATAAGATCCTGAAAATATTAATTAATATGCGATCAAACTGAAGTTTTCTGAAAATTTAAACAAATAATCTTAGTTAACCCACTAACAAGCCTTTTATTGTTTTATTATTAATAAGTACCTATTTCTCTATTCACAATTAAGAAATCAGATGAAAGCACACTCTCAAAAAAATTACTTCCTTAGTATAAACTGGATGGTTCTTATTTATCAGTTCATAATAAATATTTGAAGTCTTTTTTTGGAAATTTCTTTTTGAATATTTTCTTTTGAGTTTGAAATGCTATCCTCCTGTAATTTTCAGGATATTATATTCTCTTTTTTTTGGCATTAGTTTAATTATTTAACCACCACTAAAAATATTCTACTTTTTCCAAAGCTTTATTACAAAATTTTCTAAATTTTTGTTAACTATTTGAATGTTATTTGAATATTATTTTAATATAATTTATAATTAATGGTATCTAAATCTGGTGTTTGTTGTTTTGCAAACAATTTATCAGACTCAGTATCTCATCATAATATGTAATCTTTTCAAGCTCAGATAATTATCTGTTTTTTGTCTTTTTTCCAATGCTTTAATATTAATTATTGGCATTTTTAATATATTTATCAAATTAAAATAGTTTGGAATAAAATATATGTTATTAATCATTAATTTGCCTTATCATATTACATATAAAAATTTAAACCTATCAATCGTACTTTTTTTTTTCTTTTTTCTTCCTTTTAAAGTGATCCAAAAAAAGAAATTGTTTGGAATTTTATTTTATTTGCCCATTTCAATCGAAATTTATTATCACTCCATTATATGATCTTCCTTTATCTTAATAATTATATATTCATTGGCTTTTGATAATACATTGAATGTTGTTTTTTTTTTCAAAAAATTTACCTCGGCTCAATATATTATGTGAATTTCATTTTTTTTCTTCCAAAGAATATATTGCTTTATTTTTGAAATATATTTTTCTATATCTGGCATAAAACATTTTATATATGTATTTTATATCCTGCCAATCGTTAATTGAAGTGCATTTTACGTTTAATTATATAATTATTACAGTATTTAGTGTGATATGTTTCTAAAAATATTTCACTTCAATATAAGGATAGGTTTTTTAATATCATTATAACCATAAAAAATAATCGCATAGCAACATAAAATACCTTTGATAACAAAAAATTATGCAAATTTTACAATTAATAACTAATAAAGTGCATTATAATTAAATTATACATGGTTTTTTTAAAAATAGCAATAAGGTAATTAATTTTTGTAACTAGAACTTCATTAAACTAAAATATTATTTAGTGTCAAATATTAAAAAAAAGTAACAAAATTAGCCATAAAAACTATTCAATTTTCCAATATTATTTATGTTTTAAATATTTTTGAAGTACTTTTTTTTGACTTAGTTTAATTTATAAACCAATAAATATATATTCATTGGAAAAAAAAATCTTTATTTATAAGCAAAATTATCTTCAAAAAGTGAATAAAATAATTTATATATATATTATTATCCAGTAATTTTTCATTATTTCTTCAATTTTTTTTCGTTTTTATTTTAACTTTTAGTCAATATTTTGTTTTAAATGTAATTCATCTATGATAGGAAAATTCAGTTGAATCAATTCCCATTATTTGGAATTTATTTAAGATTTTTTAAAATACTAAAATATAGCGAATTCTCAACTTGTACATACCATGGAATTCTTCCAAATTATAATTTTTTCCGCCTTCCTTAAATTCGCTTATTTATTTTTATAGACTGGAAGGGTTTAATAACTTAATTTTTTTATTATTCTCTTTTTGTTGTTATTTTTTGAAGTAGAATATCCCACTGTTCATATTTAACAATATCCATGTATCACATTATTATTATCTTTTCACTGTAATTTTTTATTTTAGTAATTTATCTGGAACAAATTCTAAAATATTTTTCGGGGGATTTTTTTATTTTGGTAGATATAAATTTACAAGTTTTATCTTTTTTTTTCTCAATTAATGTGATATTAACTCTAACCCTAAAAAAAATTGCACTTTTTTTCAATTAATTTTTTGAAATTATTAGCAATTTTCGCTGTTTATTTTTGCTATGTTAATTTTTTGTTACAATAATTAGATTAAAAATAATTTTCAAAGGTTTTTATGTTTACTTCTTGTGTTCAAAATAATTAAAATTCATTGAAGATTTTCAAATACTCAAAAAAACCTTCTCTTTTTTTATTAAATACCATTACTTTCTCATTGAAAGTTGAAATTTTTTATTTTATGGTTTTATTCATTTTTTTTACCCGGGGATTGATTTATTTTTTTAAAAAACTTAAAATTAGACCAGATAAATTTACAATTCAGTAAAAACTTCTTTTTTTGATATTTCAATTTTTCCTATTATATTTATATTTAAGATCGATTTTGCTGATTTTTTAGCCTATTTTACAACTATTTCTGACTTTTTAAAGCTTCGCTCACGCATCTGTCATTTTTAGTTGAGGTACAATTATTTATTTAGATTTTTTTTTGTTCTTTTTAATCTTATTTAAAGTTCTTCGTAGATTAATATTTCTGTTTTGAATTTTGGATAAGATTTTTAGATTATATTTAGAATAAATATTTCTCCTTTATTTGTATTTATCACATGGTCTTTAACCTCTGCTTATAACAGGTAGTTTTATGTTAGGTGTTTCTTTATCGTTATTCTTTACTGATAAATTATCAATATCTTTGCTCCAAGATAGTAGATTTTTGTGTTACAATTTGTAGGTTTCGCGATTTAATTATAAAAACTGAATTAGAATAGTTTGTGATATTTTCTGAATAATTTATTTTGTCATCGGCGGCACATATAGAGCATTTATTTTCCATCTCGGTTTTCTTTTCGAATTTTTTCGCGAATGGCTTTTTTTTATGATTTTTTTTGAAATAAGGTTTGTTTCTTTATTTTATTTATATTTTATTTTGCTGTATTTGCATTGGTATGATAAGTGGTCGACTTTTTTGCAATATTTACAAACTTTCTGAGTTCATTTTTAAAGAAATAGTACTTTAAACTCCATTATTTCAACTTTTTGGTATTAAATACAATTTCGATGCTATTTGAATGAAATAAATTGTTTTTTTATATTTAAAAACATTTATATCAAATAAATCACTATTTTTATAAAGCTCTTAGCTTGCTTTCTGGAATACTTGGAAAACGCTAATTACTTCATAGACTAAATTTTAGCGCATTTATATTCCTCCGAGTAGTCAGCAGTCTTGAATTTTTTTTGTTTATAAATTTAAAAAATATAAATTTCGGCGGCTATCTATTTCAAAAAATATTTGAATTTAATCGAATATACATACTACATTTTAAAAAAAGCCAAAGATATTTCTACAACACTCTCTTGATAGCCCTAAACTAAGTTATTTTAAACCTAAAAATTTTTTTTTTATTTTTGAAGGATCTCTTCCTGTCCAATTTTTAATAGAGACACTGATATGAGAATTTTTTTGCTTTTTTTAATACGAAGTGGTTTTTTATTTAAGCTAAGTACACTATACCAGTTTTATTTTGCTCTTTATAGTCATTAAATTTTGTAGTATCCATCTATCTATTTCTTATTTATAAAGCACCTTAAATTACTTCCCGATTTTTATTAGTCGATTTAATTGTTTTTTACTTTCAAAATAAAAATATTTATTTTTAATTTCACCTTTTAATAACTTTTTTAAAATAAAATAGCGCTAAAAATAAAAATATGTCCCTCCAAATCCTTTTTAATTATTGAAAAATAAAAACAACTGATAATTTATTTTATATTTGAGTTTATTTGGGAGATAATATGCTTTTTTTTTTTTCATACAAGTCTTACAGTTTGATTATTTCAGCATGATATTAGCTTAATAAATATGCAAATTTTTCAAAATTGCGGTTAAATTTCACTGTTTTAGATAACCTGAAATTATCCTCCGTTATTTTTTTTAAAAAAATAATAAATCAAAAAATTAAATAAATTCGGGTTAAATTTATTTTTTTCTTACATGAATATAATTTTTTAATTTAAAAAATATTATTAATGCACTATTTAAGAGCATAAATTAAAGCTATAATTTTTTTAAAGTTATATCTTGCGTTTTATTTCGGTTTATATAAATAAAAAAATGTACCGAGTAAATATATTTTTGGTCTAAAATCTGCTTGGGGGCGATTATAAAAAATAATATACCCTTTCTTTTAGATTATTAACATTTTTTTATATTATAGTTGTTTTACATTACATTTTTTTGTAATTCCTCATTATTATTCCAATTAAAATTATATTAATTATTATTATTAAAGTATTTCAAATATCCAAGCACGGTAAAAAAGTAAAAATAGAAGCTTTTTTAAGAATATTTAGTCTTTATATAAAATTTGTCATTTTTTACAAATAAATAGTATCCCAACTAATAATAATAATAATAATAATAATAATAATAATAAACTTTAATTATAAAAATACGTATTCTTTTATTTTCGTGTCGGATATTACTGGTAACTTTATCTGTAATATCATGTTGGATATCCTCCCTGGTGTACTCTTCAAAGTGAATATATATAAATTTTGTAAAAATATATCCCCTGAATCCAACATCTCATACTTTTTATTTCATTACACTTCTAAAAAACGTCTTTTTTTCTTCTTTTAAAAAAATCAATTTTTTTATTTTTTGGTTATTTCAAACAAAATTATGCATTTTTTATATCCAGCTTCAAGAGGAAGTAAAAAATTATGGTATTTTTTCAATAAGCACCATACATCATTTTCTATTTCGAATATAGTTAAATAAATCCTAAATTTTTCACGTAAACACGTAAAAAAATTTCTTCAAAATATCAATATGGTTAATCAAATCTCCCCTTTAAACGTTATCACATTCGTTACTTTCAATAGGTAAATAATTGGAAATAAAAAATTAATTTTACTTAATTATTTTTTATTGGGTTCAAATTATATCTAATTATAATGCCAAATTTTTTCGATATAGCCAATTTAAATATCTGTAAAAAAATTTTAAGCCTTATCAGCAAAAATGAATAACTATGTTTTTTTCAAAATTTCTTCAATTAAAATCTTTTGTTAATTCTTTTGGTATAAATTTAAATATATACAAAAAATTCTAGATAAAATCCATTTTATCATAAAAAAATACAATTCGATAGCATAAATTACGCTATTAATTCCTCTTTTTATCTTTTTTTTTTAAACACGGATTTATTGTAAAATACTGTAACTAAATTAATTATTAATTACTCTGAAATTATTTTTTACATAGAATCGTGTTCCTTTCTGAGATAAATTTGCCTTACTCGCCATAAATTCTTCAGTGTGTCAATAATATCAAAGCTTTATTGTCATTTTAAACGGTGTCTTTATTAAATATTCGACGATATTTTTCAATATTTTTTGGGACGAGATGTAAAATATATCGGATTATATTAAATTAATCCAATATACAATAAGCTTTTCTATATATATTTACTTTGTAATTTTATAATTTTTTGGCATATAAGTCTCAATTAATGACTTAAAATTTATTCAAAGTGAAAAAATTTACTTAAAATTATAAAATAGGGTTTTGGGGTATAATTAGATGCATTTTATAAACTTTTATCATTATTATATTTAATATTATTTTAAAAAAAAAGATAAATAAAAAAAATTAAATAGAAATATAATATTGTAATTTTTGGAGAAATTCTTAGGATATTATTTATAATAAATTTTTTTTATCTCATTTGAATCTTGCAATGTCGTTGGCGCAAAAAAAAGAAAATTCTTTTTTTCCGGCGAACTTTAAATTAAAAATATTTTTAAATTATCGGATAAATCAAAATGATAGTCTAATTTTAATAGTCAATTACAAAAAAAAATAGTGAGGTGAAATTTAGACATGTAAAGGGTAAAAAATGGAATTTTTTTATAGAACCAAATATCAGAAATTTCACCTTCAAACTGTGTGAGAAATTTAGGTCCACCCTAAAATGTTATTTTTTAAATAAATCCTTATTTTTTAAACTAAAGAAAAACCAAAAAAAAATTCCTATAAATAAAAAATTCTTTCTCTAAAAAACCCACTGCTCTATTTATAATATAATTAAGGTGCATATATAAAATCTAATTAATTAGTATCACCCAATATTTTTCTAAAGCTATATCTTTTTATAAATATTATTTTGAAAATAGAATTAATTTTAATTATTTAAGCTTTTACTGTGCTTTAAATCGATTTCGGCTAATTTATTGAGTATATTGAGGTTTCATTTGGATGAAAGTTTTACTCTTCTGTCGAAATTTCGATAAATTTTCATGTTTCTGAGATTTATTTACAAGCTATCTTTTAGACTTGAAAAATGTGTAAAAATTAAAAAAGAAAAAAAAGATTTTTTTTATTTTAAGAAAATTGAGGTTTTTTTGAAGATGTTTCATAAGGCGAAAAAAAAGAAATATATTAATAATTTTTAAAATATGAACTTATCTCTAATTCCTCAAATATTAAACTATATAAGAAACAAAATAGCAGGCCTTTTTTTTATAAAAGATTTTTATTAATATGTATAATTTTATTTTATCATTTATATTGTGAGGTTTTTTATAACCAATTTATTTAATTTTTTTCAATAGATATTTATTTGTATTATTGTCTTTTAAGGATATCTCATAATTTTTTTTTAAATCACCCGGAACCGTGTCTAAATATCACCTATACTATTTCAGATTTTTTCTGATCTTCTACATGAAAACCCCCACAGCAGATTATTTATAAATCCAAAATACTTCTTTAGATCTAAAGTGGAGCCGAATTGTGTTTTTTTTAAATCAGCTCGATCCTTTTATATATAACCAAATAATGTTTTGTCTTGGTTAAATTTAAAATATAAATCCGAATTATAAATAAACTATTAAATTCTAAAAGAAAAAATGAATCCAGTTTAATCTTTTTGAAATTATTACTTCAACAGTATAAAAATTTAATTTATATTTGAATAGCAGTATTCTTTTTATTATCATTATTATCAATTCGAAAGTTTACATAATGGGAATTATAGTTTCAGTAAAAAAATTTTAAACGGCACCCAAAAAATATATTCATATTTGAATAAAATCGATTTATTGATATTAAAATATAATTTTTAAACATAAGATTTACTGATATTACTTTTTTTTGGATTATTTAAGATAAACTCCCAAATTAACATATTAAATAATACTTAAAATATATTAATCGTCGAAATTTATTTAAATAATGAATATTTTTAACGATCTTTTTTTGTTAATTTACTTTTTATGCCTGAATATCCAAGATAATCTTTTTAATCGCAAATGAGAATTTTAATTTTCATTATAATTTAATTTAATCCGAATTTTGGTAAACTTTAAAAATTATTTTTTTCTCCATAAAACGATCAAAATATTGTGGGATTTTTATATTTTTTAAACAGTAGAAAATTTTAAATAAATAATTGAAATTTAAAGTTTTTAATATAAAATTTAGATTCAATTATTAACTATTGTTTTTGATGGTTGAATTTGATATAAAAAACTTAAAAGGCAAATTTTGAAATTTCGAAAAAAAAACAGAATATTATATACATAAAAGCTAATAGAAATACTTAATAAATTTAATAAGTAAAAATTCCTAACCATCCTTATTTTTTTAAAAATTTCACTAATAAGATTTTAAATCCTTTTCATGACAGGGATCTCTCTAAATATTTATAATAAAAAAGATGATTGTGTAAATTTCACATAAAAAACATATTAAAAATTCTGAAAAATCTTTTTTATGCAAAAATAAAATCATTTATAGATACCATAAATTTAATTTTTAGATAAAAATATTATTTTTCTTGAAAAAATCTCAAAAAAGTGTATAAAATTTGTGAATTTGAACTTTAATAACGGAATATATTATTTTTCATCTTTAATAAATACAGAGTTTAAGTCAAATAAAAAAATAATTATATTTTGAGATATTTCGTGTATAAAAAACACATAATATCTTAGGATATCATATTTAAATTAACACAATTTATTTTTATGTTTTATTTGCGGTGAATCAGAAAGAAGTAGTCTTTGGAATTTTTCAGGTTTATGAATTATTTAATTTTTAGTAAATATATATATATTTTTTTAATGCTTCCAATTATCTATAATATATTTTGATATCTATTACAATAATATTCGCTTGATTATCAGCTTATTTACACAATAATTACTTAATAATACCAAAAAGACTTATTCTAAAAGGAATTTTTCCAAATAAAAATAATTATCAAAAAAGTTTTAATTTGGTGGTATTCAATAAAAAAATGTGTAATTTATAGGATGGAGGTTAGGTAGGTTTATATCTCCCGGAATGCGAAAATAAATCAGTAAATTTTCCTCTAAAAGATTCTGTGACTTATAATTCTTTTAAGAAATGCTCTTTTTTTAATAAAGATGTAATTTTGGTAGCAAATTTTGTAGCCGTCTCAATCTTGCGAATAATTTTCATATCTAATTATATACTCACAAATTACCTAAAAAAATGAGTATCATCTACTTTTACATAAAATCTTTTTATACCTTTATATTTTTTTCATTTGAAACACTTATATTTTTTTTGACTTAATAAAAATACCTGATTTGAATGGGGTTTTAAGTATATTTAAAGTTTTATTTTTCAAAAATTTTATTTTTTTCAGCTAATTAAATTACAGTTTATATGTCGCCAATGGTGCAGAGTTCAAAAAGATCATTTAATTAACGAAAAAAAGAAAAAAAAACTTAATATGGAATATTTTCTATCTAAGCTGCAGCTTGTAATTAATTTTTCAATAGTTTTTTCCATGTTTGCTTGCAATTTAATCATTTTTTTATTCTCTGTTTATTTCAATCTCCACTTACTTACACCACTAGTTTTATATGGATAAATGATAAAGCGCTGTATTTTTCAATTGTTTTCAGATATTTTAAGCAAATGCCTGATGATTTGGTAATTCCAGTTTTCGGATTTTTACCTGAGCTTTTATGTGAAGGATATAGCTTTTTTATTAAATCGTGAAACATAAATATCATATAAAAGAATTTTATAAAAAAAAATGAGAAAAAAAAATCAAATATTAAATTTATAGTATAATTTTAAATTAGCACTGATTTTTGTATAGATCAGGAAAATTATAGGCAATACTGTTGTGTATTACTCAAAGAAACGTAATAAAAACACCCTATTTATAGCATAGGCTATTTATAGGTAGTGACCTATTAATAGGATAAGCTATGTTTATAAAGGCTATAAATAGATATTGCAAATTAAATTGCTTTCATCTATATTTTACATACATTATCATTTATTATTAAAATAATTATGGCATAATATATGCCCAAGAAAAAGTATAAAAAAGGACACTCTTCATTATTTTAAAAGGATGTATTATTTTAATTAAATTTATTAGTTGTTTTTAAAATAAACAAAAGATCTAAATAACTTACGATTAATAATACGACAAATACTCTCAAAAAAATATCATTTTTATACAGATCAATATTTTAAACGGTTTATGGGTCGAAAATGATTTGCATCGTTTTCACTATTAGCAAACTTTATAGTTTACAAGGAATGTTTTCAACCTGCATTTTTCAAAATAAAAATTGTGCGCATTTTCGCTATTTCTGTTTGGTATGAATATAGATTAGATTCTAAAAAAATAGTATTTATGAAACGAAAATACTGTTATTTGTCAAAGTATGTATGGCTTCAAAATAGTGGAATTTAATTACTCCATATTAATAACGCTCCACTATTTTTTTTTGTATCACGGAATTTTATTGTAAGATAACGTCATTAAAAACTATACTAAAAAAATATGAAAAAAAAGAAAAACACTTATAGAAAAGACTATTATCCTAACTACAATAAGCTCCTCTGTCGGACTGCCGGCTGACTACCTACGGGAAAAGGGTTCAATATACCAACCGAAAGACCCCCCCCTGGCATTGCTTCAAGTAGGCTGGATGACTGAGGTTACGTGCAGTCATGAATTAAGCACTTTTTCAATGAAAAACAGTTCATTGAAGCTACTGAGCTCCTA